>CAJPEX010000575.1:0-36708 GCA_905338405.1 Notodromas monacha
CCCCCGGGCTTTTGCCAGGCGCCACCAGCAACAGTCAGCAGTCCGAGCCACAAATTCCCAGCAACTCCGTTTCCTTTTTCCCCCCACTCCGAGCCACGGGGCCTAGGTTGCCAGTCGTCTTACTATTAAGCACCCGTGAGATTTAAAAAAAAAAAAAAGAGGGGAACCATAGGATAACAGGCGGATTGTTCCAATTTATATATTGTATTAAATTGAGTTCTTCATCACATTTCCCGTGGAATTTCGAATTCTGCATATGTAGTGTCCTGTACATTATTGAAAATTTTCGCAAGCTCCTTGATATGCATTTACAGTACAGTACTGTACTCGATTAACACGCGTCATGGAATCAGGAGTTTTTCAGTTCGGCATTTTTACATCCTCTTATCACCAAGTTAGGCTCGCATCTCCTTTTATTGTGACACTCTAATCTGCAATATTTGAAATATGAAACCATCCAAATTTGAATTTAGACATAAATTGAGCATGAATTTGGCTATTTTTGTGTTGTTTTCATTAAAATAAGTTTTTCTGTTGAAGTTTGTCCAAAATTGTCCATCAGAATCACACCTAAATAATAAAAACTTTGTGACCAAGTTATCCCACATATAATGTACACTCCAACCCCCCACTAAAATTTGAGAAAACAAAATGTGCACATGGTACTTGAGTAAATATGGTATGTTCTGAGTACTGTGCAGTAAAATCTTGTTTCTACAAGTTACTTTTCATGATTGTTTCAGGGAGTTTTTAGTGGTGGTTAGGTGCTATTACAGGTGGACTCTCTTCAACAAAATTTGAGGGAACCAGAAGAATATGGGGGGAGATTATTGTATCAGAGAACTCTATACCTGTAACATCATGAGAGAACCCTATGGAAAGAAAACACATTTTTTACTGAGAAAATTGCTGTGGACAAGATCATTGCTGGGAGTGTCTACCTGATGTATAAATTTGCATTATGAAGATTCAACATATAATGTTGACCATGAAATTCTGTATCAATTTAAATACTGTGCACAACATTTTTTGTTTTACTTGATTCACAGGGAAGATCTTTTTTATGAAAAATAATTTTCAAGTTGAAATTCGAATAACAGAATGGCTATAATTCAAAGGACCATATGCACACATGTAATGTAATGTTGCAAGATTTGTTGCAAAAAAGTGATTCTATTTTCATTTAGTACCGCATATCATTGAAGCAATTACAGTACTTTTCAACAGATACCTTCAACATTAACTTTTTAGGTCCCAGCAGAAACATGAGTTTCTATACATCAAACAGGTACAAATTTGAAGAACACTGGACTCTTTTTGCAGAATCAAATTTCATGAAGAAAGTTTTTCAGAAGTGTATGTTCATCATGAATTAATTGCAGACTAAGTATTTTTCTGTTGGAGGTAGAGTACCACTGAAAAATTCTCATTTTTTAATAGCACAAAAAAATCAAGGATTTGTGTGTGTGCTAAGATCTATTGTAATTTGCTGCTTAATTAGACAGGAATGTATATTTCGAATGTACAGTAATAACATTTTGTGAGATACACATTTAACTTAGATCTGGAAATCTTGATTTCAAATCTCTTTATGCGTGTCACAAATTTAGCAAATTGCATGAGACTCATTTTTCTGATGATTACCATGTATGCATGAATTACTCTCTGATAAGGAATGAGCAAAGGGCATATCAATATGAGCTGCACATATACATAAGGACAGGCTGAGCATTTATTATCAATGTACTCTGATCAAATTACCATACTCATCCTGAAAGTACTCTTTTTAAGTGCTTGTCAGGATTCTATTTTTGAGCAATGCATTAAAACCTCCCTAACTCAAATGCTTTCCCTCTCAAACCTTCATAACTTGAATTTTTCTTAGGCCTTGCGGAATATTATTTTCTTAACACCAACAAGAAGAAGGCAATATTAAAAATAGAATTTGATTTATTATGAAAGGAAGTGACTGACTGTATTTGGGCAAATGAACCCTTGCCTCCAAGTTCAGCATCCTGTAAAATCATTCAAGATACCATTCAAGGCATAGAATACCACCAATTACCATTTTATGTGATTCTTCTATCTCTCCTCCAATAAAAAAGGCTAGTTTTCTAAAACAAAGCTACCCTAACTCAAAAGTTATTCCCTTTGAATTTCAAATTGAAGAGGTTTGGCAGATTCATCTAAAAAGTGAGAGGTACATGGAAATTGACTACCTTGAATAAATCTTAACGGTAACGGGAGTCAGATCTTGACCTTTTTGAAGTCAACGGTACTGTGTGTCCCTTTAAAGATTTATGTCTACCAGAGTGTTGTTTACATAGACATATTTATTTTAAATAGACAAGAGTATCCCGAGTCTCCTCATGTTTTACTGGTTCTCTCCTTTAAAATTCTCACTATAAAACATTTTTCCGAGTCTCTTCACTTTTGTAGTTGAGTGCCCGTCATCTGTGAATGCAGGGGGAAATGTCCCGCGAAACTTGGTTAGTGCGAGTGGCAACCTAGGCGGAACCGGAGTTGAACTTGGTCGCGGCGGCCTCGAGCAGCCGTTGAGAACCGCAGCGGCTAGTTATTACATCCGTCACTCAGGCGCAGAGAGGGAAAACTCTCGCACGGGGTCCAAGCGGAAATCCTCGCGTTTCTCTCACATCACTTCACTTCACTTCACTTCGCTCCACTATACTGTACAGACAGTACTTCTTATATCAGTGCACAGAGCAGACAGGATACTTCTACTGCACTGTACTCGATGTACATTACAGTATATACAGTCCAGTGAAGTTCTGCTCGCCTTCATCGCCGCGGATTATTTGTTTCCTATGTATCCGTAGAGCTCTCAATTATACAATATCTTCACGATTCAAGGTTTTCCTGTATTCTTTCATCTCCCATCATATCGAGTGTGTGCATGTACTGTACTGTACAGTAAAAAACCTGCATGATGTGTGCTGTGTGTGTGGATGGGTTATATAGTGAGTGAATGTGTTGCAATTTATGATCGTGATTCCGTGTTCATCCTCAGTCCTCCAGACGGGAGGAGAGCGAATATGTGAGACGATCGATGAGAACGATCTTCTTTGTGTGAGAGTGTCGAAGAAAGAGATGAGAAGAGGTTATTAAAAGCACAGATAAACTACACACACTTCATATCACACCTCTAGGCAAAAGGTGTACCATATATGTTATATCGAGGGCTTCTTCAAGTGGGCTTTTTCTATCAATCCCGTGTAAACTGATTTTTCGCCATATCTCCGGAAGAAGTTCACCCGAAAAAGATTGAATCCCGTGTAAACTGAGCTTTCGCCTGCGGTAAGTTTCCTGACGCGATGGAAACCGGGCTTTGAAGTTCACTGGAGCCAGTTTACTACTGTGTTTTTTTTTAATGGGTGCTGAGTGATTGTATTTGTGTTCATGATCGTACGAAGTGAAAGCACAGTCATTCCAGTGATTTAGAACCTGTAATAAACGTGGTGAAATTGTGTTCACCCGCGTGTTTTTGGAATGATCGACGGTTTCATGATTCAAACTTGGACTCGCGGATGCTGACCTTTTCTGAATCCATAGTTTTTGGGCAGAACCCGGCATTCGGTGAATTCTTTTTGGAGTCTTTCATTCTTGATAATAAGGTAAGTTACGTACGCAGGATTTTCGAATACAGGGCCAATATAAATTATATGATTATATCGTGAAATGTCTTTATTCAGCGAACACTCATGCAGGGACTTGAAAAAAATCGTTTCCACGAAAAATTTTCCATAATGAAATTCATGGTTCTTTGAGCAGGTAGGACTGACATTTTTGGGGAAAAAGAAATTCAGGTGATGGGCACTCAACGATAAAACGCAAGGGCTCAGAACAAAATTTGTTTTATAGTATTTTGTTGTAAGGAGATTCCTTATAACGTAGGAAGAGAACCCTTCAGGACAAAAATTTAATTATGCAGAGAAAGTTGTTGTAAGCAATACAATTGTCTCCAATGGTAATAAAGAAAGCCCACCTTTAGATGCTTTCAAGTACAGTACTGTAATTGAACAATAGATTTGTGAAGAATATCCCGCATTGTCAACTTCTTCACAAGAAATAGTAAAAAATTGAAAATGTCATAAATAAAGCTCTTATTTTAAACTTTATATTTCTTGAATTTTCTACCAGATCTTACGCAAGAATAACCTGGAAAAAACAAAAAATACATGCATGAGATGATCATTTATTCAACTATAACTGCTTGTTCCCTAAGATATAGCAATATGCTTCTAAAGATACCTTTCTTTCCAAAATTTGACTTATATAAATTCTAAAATAAAGCTAGAACAGTTTTGAGATGAGTTTCATACTTCCTTCAATACTTAATTCTATTTAAAAAAAAAGATTAACATGCGGTATACATTTTTAAAGGAATTTCAATTATGCACAAGTTGGATTTTCCCATATTGTGCCAATCATTAAAAATGTATATGGCCTATGTGCACATCATTGAAGCAAAAATTTGTTTTCTGTGATTATGGAGAACTATTAGAGTAAATAGTTTTATAATTTTTTTTGACATCGTCCCTATGGAGAAACTGTAAGAATACACTTTATTTGAACGAGATTTGTTGTAATGGAAATGTTACTGTCGTCTACTATCTTAGTTTTTATTTTAATGCACTATACTGTACTGCACTTGACGAAGGAACATGCATTGATTCTACCGCGCTTCTGCTTCGCATTCATGAGCATAGTTCTACTTGCTTGAAATACAGTATTAGAAAAATATATAAAATATAAGTCCTTTCGGTTCTCCTTGTGCTTAATTTAGGACCTATATTTGATAACATCGTATCTGGTTCCATTGATAGGCCGGTGGGTTATTATAGCCGTCTTTATGGTCCCAAGCCACATCAGATAATCTGTAACGGTGACAGGAATCGGCTGAAGTCCACAGTACTTATTTAATAGTGAGGTTGAATTTGGGTGTGTCTACAGCAGGAAGTGGACGCTTATGTACAATACTAACGAAATTCTATATAATATATTCTCTTACCCATTTGTAAGTGGGATAGAGTGCCTGTGCTATAAATGTTTCACGATGTCGTGAGACTCGTGATGCGAGACATGCTTGAAGTCAACAAGTATTCGAAAGTTCAACTCTGTGAATTTTTATGGCGTTACTTCGTTGAAAGGTATTTATTCAAAAATATTTTTTTCACGTCAATGTCGTGTTATTGGTGCACCTGGATGACTTCACAGCGTAAGTTTCAGCACGAAAGTTTATCTGTGTTTGTCAAATACGCAACTTACGGTTGAATCTCGATAACTCAATCAAATTTCCCGAAGTCGAATAAGTCCCCATGTCGAAATTTTTCGAAGGCCCTGTTTGAATTCTTTCAGGAACGATTAATTCTATAAACCTTCGTAACACGAAGACTTTCCATCTCAACTTCTCTATGATTTGAATTTTCTGAATACTTATTCAGGCTGTTATTTAATCAATAACAGTATTTCGACTTAATTTAATGTGATGTACGTTTGTTTGAAGGATTTTGAAAGCATTGGAGAAAATGTTTCGGGAAATGATNCTTCTTTCTCTACTCTTCTCCAATAATTTTCGTGTCTATTTGATGTGTGTGAAGTATAGTGTGGAGATCCGTTTTCCACATGGTATATACAATATAGCTCCCGAAGAAGTTCACCCGAAAAAGATAGGATCCCGTGTAAACTGATTTTTCGCCATATCTCCGGAAGAAGTTCACCCGAAAAAGATTGAATCCCGTGTAAACTGAGCTTTCGCCTTCGGTAAGTTTCCTGACGCGATGGAAACCGGGCTTTGAAGTTCACTGGAGCCAGTTTACTACTGTGTTTTTTTAATGGGTGCTGAGTGATCATGTTTGTGTTCATGATCGTACGAAGTGAAAGCACAGTCATTCCAGTGATTTAGAACCTGTAATAAACGTGGTTAAATTTTGTTCACCCGCGTGTTTTTGGAATGATCGACGGTTTCATGATTCAAACTTGGACTCGCGGATGCTGACCTTTTCTGAATCCATAGTTTTTGGGCAGAACCCGGCATTCGGTGAATTGTTTTTGGAGTCTTTCATTCTTGATAATAAGGTAAGTTACATACGAAGGATTTTCGAATACAGGGCCAATATAAATTATATAATTATATCGTAAAATGTCCTTATACAGCGAACACTCATGCAGGGACCTGAAAAAAATCGTTTCCACGAAAAATTTTCCATAATGAAATTCATGGTTCTTTGAGCAGGTAGGACTGACATTTTTTGGGGAAAAAGAAATGCAGGTGATGGGCACTCAACAATAAAACGCAAGGGCTCAGAACAACATTTGTTTTATAGTATTTTGTTGTAAGGAGATTCCTTATAACGTAGGAAGAGAACCCTTCAGGACAAAAATTTAATTATGCAGAGAAAGTTGTTGTAAGCAATACAATTGTCTCCAATGGTAATAAAGAAAGCCCACCTTTAGATGCTTCCAAGTACAGTACTGTAATTGAACAATAGATTTGTGAAGAATATCCCACGTACATTGTCAACTTCTTCACAAGAAATAGTAAAAAATTGAAAATGTCATAAATAAAGCTCTTATTTTAAACTTTATCTTTCTTGAATTTTCTACCAGATCTTACGCAAGAATAACCTGGAAAAAACAAAAAATACATGCATGAGATGATCATTTATTCAATTATAACTGCTTGTTCCCTAAGTCTGCCTAAGATATAGCAATATGCTTCTAAAGATACCTTTCTTTCAAAAATTTGACTTGTATAAATTCTAAAATAAAGCTAGAACAGTTTTGAGATGAGCTTCATACTTCCTTCAATACTTAATTCTATTTTTACAAAAAGATTAACATGCGGTATACATTTTTAAAGGAATTTCAATTATGCACAAGTTGGATTTTCCCATATTGTGCCAATTATTAAAAATGTATATGGCCTATGTGCACATCATTGAAGCAAAAATTTGTTTTCCTGTGATTATGGAGAACTATTAGAGTAGATAGTTTTATAATTTTTTTGACATCGTCCCTATGAAGAAACTGTAAGAATACACTTTATTTGAACGAGATTTGTTGTAATGGAAATGTTACTGTCGTCTATACTATCTTAGTTTTTATTTTAATGCACTACACTGCACTTATGCTTCCTTGTACGTAACTAAGATGGCGCGAAGACGAAGCGTAAGTACTCGTATCAAGATGAACGAACTTTATGTCATAATCTTTTTATATATTTTATATTCAGGAAAGCCAAGAGGAACACGAATTTTTAGGACCTATATTTGATAACATCGTATCTGGTTCCATTGATAGGCCGGTGGGTTATTATAGCCGTCTTTATGGTCCCAAGCCACATCAGATAATCTGTAACGGTGACAGGAATCGGCTGAAGTCCACAGTACTTATTTAATAGTGAGGTTGAATTTCGGTGTGTCTACAGCAGGAAGTGGACGCTTATGTACAATACTAACGAAATTCTATATAATATTAAGAGAATGGGTAAACATTCACCCTATCTCACGGACACGATATTTACAAAGTGCTACAGCACTCTGAGCACTACGCTCTGTACGAACTTCAGTTGTTCATAAGCTTTCAAGTTGAGACACTTAAAATATGGCGTTACTTCGTTGAAAGGTATTTATTCAAAAATATTTTTTTCACGTCAATGTCGTGTTATTGGTGCACCTGGATGACTTCACAGCGTAAGTTTCAGCACGAAAGTTTATCTGTGTTTGTCAAATACGCAACTTACGGTTGAATCTCGATAACTCAATCAAATTTCCCGAAGTCGAATAAGTCCCCATGTCGAAATTTTTCGAAGGCCCTGTTTGAATTCTTTCAGGAACGATTAATTCTATAAACCTTCGTAACACGAAGACTTTCCATCTCAACTTCTCTATGATTTGAATTTTCTGAATACTTATTCAGGCTGTTATTTAATCAATAACAGTATTTCGACTTAATTTAATGTGATGTACGTTTGTTTGAAGGATTTTGAAAGCATTGGAGAAAATGTTTCGGGAAATGATCGTAAGAAATTGTCTGAATTTCGTTGCGCCATTTTAAAAAGTGAACGTGAAAATCTTGTCTGGCAGAAACATCTTTTGTGCTTTTACATTTTTCAATTTAAATATGAATCAATGCAATTTCTTTTTATTCCGGACGGAATCTTTTCACAGGCGAACAGTTTCTGCAGGATTATGAGTTGCTTTTACCTTCGGAATACCCATTCTTTCCACGAAATTTGCTTTTGTGCAACGAAATCGAGAAAAGTCATAAATGAGAACTGCGAAGTGAAAGGAAAACCAATTCAACTTCTTTTCACTTGAAAAAAAAAGGTTGGCGGTTGATGAAATGTACCTGCATTTTGAGACGCAGCAACATGCATTTATTGTGATGAAATTTTGTTGCATTTCTCTCCTCCATAAAACTGCGAGTCGGAAAAGTGCAAAATATTGATGGAAATGCGTCGTGCCAGGTTTTTTTTTTTTTTTGATTTTATCAGCCAATTTCTATGAAGAACGAGAAATTTAAATTTTATATTGGTCCTTTTCCGCCACTTTCTTTCAATCGTGTCAATTCTGCGTCTGCCAAGATTGTACAGTGTTTTTTGATTTTTTATTTTCAGAAAATTGGATTAAATTGCCTCCTTGCTTAAGAATGTGATGGAAAAAATTTCCTCCTGATCCAGAAACATAAAAATTGCCTCCTCATCGGTCTTAATATCCGAATATGGTCATTTTGCGACATCTGTGTTGAGTGAAGTGAATTAATGTTAGGTTGAGGCGATTCTGGGGAGTCATGCCATTGCGGAACCTTTTATGGCTTTAGTGCTGGAAAAAAAAAAATTCGAAAAATGTTCTTTGTGATGAATCTCATTTTTTCGAAACATTGCGTGATTTTAATCCTATAGTCTTCATGAAACAATACGAAATAAAAACTAACGCATTGAAACACAAAATCTATTGCTACTTGTTGTAATAGTTTTTTCATTTTAATTTCTTTCAAATATCTTGGAAAGAAAAAAGCGTAAATTCCAGTAATCCTAAAAATGTTTCGTTTGCGATTTATTTCTTTAGAATTGCGGAGAAATGATGGCCATGTATTAATACTCCCGAATTAATACATTTTCAACTTGTTAAAATGACAAGCGATGGGAACTTTATGGTCGCCCCTTTGCCCCTATACACGACTAAGAATCAATGCCTCAATTTCCTACAATAAACCTTACAGTCTTATTATAATTTTTTTTAAAGTTAACCAAAATAATTGCAAATTTAGTGTACAGCCGATTCTACTACAACTTCTCACAATCTCACGTACCATTTTAATTAAAAGAAAAAAACCTTGACCTACCGTACGAGTCATCATGGGCTGTTAAACCGTGTTCAATCATCTGAAATGTCACACTGACATTTTAAAATGATGTACGCTGGCAATCTATTTTTGAAGGATCCGAAGATTACTTCTGTCAAGAACGCGATTCACGCACAGTTCAGCTTCAAAAAAATCGAAATTTAATAGGTGATACGCAATATACGACACTAACATATGTCAGACATTCTTATCCTTCAATTGATATTTGCATACTAAAACGTAACTGATGATTAGCATAATTACACTGAGTGAAATACAATATCGTACCAAGAACTTCGATAAAGTTGCGGATGCGTACGTTTTGTATAACGGAACAGAGGCTTGAATTGCTGGAAAGTGTCTCGAACAGTGTGAAATGGGAATTTATTTTTGGTTTCTGGGCTCAGGAAATGCATGTGCTTTTAGTGGTTTTCTTCACCGTTAAGTTGCCCTCTGGAACACCGAAAACCGCGGTTGTGTGGACGATTGGGAGATTATTATTCATATTTGTTTTTGCTGAGAAATACTGCGGTTACTTGAAAAAAATTGATGAGTTTTTTTTTATTTACCCTCAGAGGTGAGCTAGAACTTTGTGAATGCATCTAGAAAACCCCTCATGGGAAGCTCGTTCTCTCAAGCCAAATTTGAAAGGATTTAAAAAAGAATTATTTTGCATTAGCTTTCAAAAGATTTCTCTTCAGAGGTTCTTTCCAAATTGTTTATTCAGCTGAAACATATCTGGGAACAGGCTGATGAAAACCTTGTGTTTTAAATTTTATTCTGAAATTGTCATGTGTTGTGCTGTTGTTTATTCTCAAAAAAAATTTTGTCGACTGCTTGAATGCTGAAAAGTGGCATATAAAGCTTGTAACATATCTCATCATGCACTGACTTGTAAGCTGTACATGTGGTAACTTGAAAGTTGACCTCCCACAATTTAAACATCCCACAAATTAACAGTCAAATTTGCATGGAGGTTGACTTGCAATCCAACCCTTGCCGTGCTATTTTACCTGCTTTGGCCATTTTTCTTCATTTTTTACTTATGTTTTTGAATTTAATAAACACTAAATGTTTGGGACTTGAATTCTTTTATCGGTATGCTATCCTTGAGTTGTATTCCAAATTTTTTCCCCCACGAATTCGGAATTTTTCTTTAGATTTGTCATCTAAATTTTTTCAGACTCGTATTTCTCATTGGCTCACAATAAGCCATGATTTCATGCGAAATTTCGCTGAGAAGTAAAAAAATAAAAATGAAGAAGAAAACGAACGTGTTTCTTGGTGCTGGTTCTTGAAAAGTGATCTCTGTGCTCGATACCCGAGTTCTCCGTGTATTTCGTGGCAGTGAAGACAAAATCCGCTATCTTCCGGCCTTCACACAGCCGAGGATTTTCTTCCCTTGAGAATAAAATAAAAATAAATGAAGGGAAAAACATGAAAAAATACCGTCTTTTGGTACTGGAATTGTCGAAAAAGTCTTTGTCACGGGAGTGCGCAAGAAAAAGCGAGCAATAGCAGTGCTCTGGATTGCAGTGACGAAATAACGTCCCTTTCTCACAATAGTCCGCGTTCCAATTTTTTTTTGGGTGTTGTTGCAAGTTTCGGATTTCCCGCAAGATTTCGGAATCGGTGGACTATAGTTTGTGTACGAAAATTGCGAAATCAAGTTTAATTTTAAATTTAAACTTTCTTTTCGCTGCAAAATTTGCGAAAATCTCGCCCTCGATTCTTTAATCTATCCATATTAAAAAAAAAAGTTTCAAGAAACTACTCTGTCTCAAACTAATTACGCGAAATTCATTATTTTCATTATCGAAAAAGAATTCATTTTCAGTGAAGAATAGCAGTGCTTTAATTGCATAAATGTATGACTCCGCTCGTCAAACTGGAAAAGGTAAATGCTGAAAATTGAACGTGATTCGCGACTTTTCATCAAGATACTGAAACAAAAAGTTACACGTTAAAAATGTACTTTCCATTGAATATTATAATTGCTATAAATATTATTTAAAAAAAAAGTCTTGAAGAAAATTAAATACGACCTTCAACTTTTCATCAAATTACCGTGACGATAAATAAACGATTCTTACAAATCATAATATTCCCTATAGCCGTTCCTGGGGGTATTATAAATTTTTGAAGCTTGTTCTTTTGCAGTGAAACATTTAATTTTTAAAATTTTAGTTGCATTTTAACAAAAAAGACACGCTGATAATTTAATACGACTTTTTACGTTCATCCTAGAATGCCGAGCAATGAAGTACTTGTCTGAAAAATCAAAATATTCCCTGTTCAAGAAAATACTGTATTGTAAATTTTAAGCGTGCAATTTTTCGGTGGATATTATGAATCATAATATCATTATGGAAAAAGGCTCGCTGAAAAATAAATACGACTTTTTTTTGTGAGGCGTAACTTTCCAGGGATTGCATCATTTTTTTAAAGTTTTAATTTTTGCCAGAGTATTACGATGAAAGTTGTGGTCGCAACTAATTTTCATCACGACATTTCTTTGAAAAAAAAAAAGAAAAAAGTTCAATTCAAGAGGCGTTTTATTTCAAGTGACATTAACACTCTAAGCAAATTATACATTATAAATGATATGTAACTTGGAAACTTCGCATAAAAGCATTTTCAGATATTGTAATTTTTCACGTTTGCTCTTTTCACTGCAGTTCGTCGAGGGAATTATTTAAAATCATCCTCGAAGATCAGAAAAATGTTCGAAATCATGAGACTTTAATGATCGTATGGTTGCACATTTTCAAAAATACATTATCCCGAAAATTGGCATTTTGCATGCTCAATTAAGACAGGATTGCAATCCGCCATAAGACGGACAGCTTCCATGATTTCGCGAGTCAAATATTTTCGAAAAAAAAAAACGGCACATGAGAAAGAAAAAGTCCAACTCTTACTTTCATCGTGATCTTTTATGGGTCTTGTTCAGTCCGCGGAATTTCACATTAACCATGTGGATTTTTGTTGGCAATTTTATTGCCGCCACTCTGATTTTATGGCATCTTTTTTTTTTATAAAATTCCTGCTGTCAGTAAGAAAGAGTCTGTTGGACGCGAAACCATTAAATCATTGCTTGTAAGAGTTATGAGTTTATTTTTAATAGGTGCTGTAGAATCTGAATGCCCAACACCTTGACCCAGCGTCAGTTGGAGGAATTTGTGATCAAGACGTTTTAAATTCCAGAAGCATCCAATTTCGATTATTGCAGTGCGATGATTTATTACCGCATTATGTTCCTGCATATTTGTCTGAGATGAGCGTTATTTGAGATACGACGTGGTAATTTCATTTAAATTGAAACTAAAAAAAAAATAGTTGAAGTGATGTGACTGTTGGGACTGGAAAACGTTTGAATCACTTTCTAAATAAAGAGCACAGCAATCAGCTAGGCAACAGCCGGGATGCTTGACACCCTAGTGTAAAGTTGGTATATTTGACAAAAAGCAAGGATTTTAAAGAAATTGATTGATAACAAGAGTTTTGTCATCTTTTGCGTGAGACTGCCAAAAAGCAACTGTTCAGCAAACAGAACGGAAATCAGCAGTTAAACACCTTTCCTGTGGTGAAATTTTGTCCGGTACTGAATTATCCCTGGAAATACGAAGGATTTAGGAAAGCCCTTGTGGGAACTTGAGGTTGAACTTGGTCCCATGAAATTCCTGATGGATTAGATTTCTTTCAATGGTCTAACAATTCATTCTTTTTTCAAGTTGCGTCTCTAAATTCACACGTTATCTTATTCACTTTTTCTAATTTCCAACAATGACAATTTGAATTCACAGAATGAGATCCTTGAAATAGAAATTTTGGTTCATTGACCATAATTTCTTTCAGTAGATTATACTGCATGCTTCAATAATATTTGATTATTGAAAACTTTTACAACTTTTTATGCTTTAAATGTTGACGAAAAGGGCCTTTGAATGATTAGGAAAGGTGTGGTTGGATTGAATAAGAGAAAGTCAAATTATGTAAATTTTATTCTTGATCGGTATTTGACTGGAGTAAAAGGTTGGCTGGGCTGGAATTAAAAAAAAAAAACGGATCTTGATGAAAGAAAATAATTTCTTGTTTAAATCCCGTTGTTTATCCCACGGTGGTTGTTATGACCCGAATATTTTGACCCAGATATTTATACAGTACTTCAAGCACTTTATAAAAAATCATTTCGAGGTATTGATAAGAACTTTGAAATATTTTTTTTCACTCATCTTTTTATGATCTCGATTTTGAACATTTTTTCCTTGTGAAAAAAGACACTTTGTAGGCAATTGTTATGAAGTGATTATGGCGGAGATTTGTGACTCATACTTTTTTTTGGGGAATTTCATCGTGAGAAATGTGAGAAATATTTAAAATATTCTTAGTGACACTCGTTGATCTGAAAACCGTGTTTTAGTTGCGTGGAATTCTGCTCGAAAATGTAAAATGTACCTGTATAAGAAAACGGACCTGAAGTGGGTTCGACAATGATAAAAATAAAATTCCTGAAAGAAAAAGAGGCAAAGTTTAAATTCCCGTTATCGATCCCACGGTGGACGTGGTTTCAAATGTTTTGACCCATAAACTCGGGGATGAAGAATTTTGTTTCCAAGTATTGTAGAGTACAGCATTCACCAAAGTTTTGAAACATCAATTTACTCTGACTTTTCGTTGTTCTTTCGATCGGAAAAAGAGACTAGGCTCATTATTTATTTCGCACCATTTTCTGTATTGGGAGGCATTTGAATGAAATATTCAAAATATTCCTAGTAACATTTGCGGATGTAAAACCATTTTTAAGTTTCTCAGAAAGTGATTTTTGCACTGAAGTGTCAAATTGAGAACAAAACGGGTTTAAAGCAAAAGCTCTAAAAGAATATTTAATTTATTCAGACGGCATAAAAGAGGCGTTGTCTATTCTAAGCCGAAACTTGAAGAAATTCTTCTCAAAGTATGCATTATTGACAAAATACCGTTGATTCATGGATTTCCGATATTATTTCATCCTTCAATTTAAAACCATGGTCTAACTTTGATGTTGCTCATAAATGCGTAGAAATATTATTAAGCGTAAAAACGTGTTTTGATATGTTCCTTTTATTGTCAAGAATAAAGTTGGTATGGTTGAAATTGGATAAGTTTTTAGAAATAAATTCAACAAAGAATTTGGTTGGGCTGCAACTGAGGTGAAATCCCACCCTATTTTAAAGTTGTTGTGATTCAATAACACACAAGATATTTGTGAAAAATGCTTGAGTATCACGCACAAGAGCTCTGACAGAAGTGAAGAGTCTTTGATAGATTCAGAAATCAGGAAAACTTTCCTCCATGGATGAATAACAGAACCAGGATTTAGCAATAAAAAACAGCCTTGGAGACTTCTGGAAAATGAGTGTGTGAACCAAGGTCTTTTTTTATTCACACAGAGATAAATGAAGACAAAATTTGGGTTCTTAGATTTAGCGTGCAAAATTACATTCTGTCTGTTGTTTATTTTTGCTACATCTGTATTGGGATTGTGCAAAAAAAAGACTGGGCTCATTATTTATTTTGCACCATTTTCTGCAGTGACAGGCATTTGAATGAAATACAATATATGCAGATCTGAGCTGAAAAAAAATGTCCAGTCATTTATTTTGAAAATCTTGTTACAACAAATTATCCATTATAATAAACTGTTTCTGCAGTCCCCAAAAGTTCGTTGTAACAAGATTTTACTGTATTTAAAATATTCTATTGACATTTGCGGATGTAAAACCATTTTTAAGTTTCTCAGAAAGGGATTTTTGCTCCAAAGTGTCAAATTGATAAGAAAATGGGTTTGAAGAAAAAGCTGTAAAAAAGATTTAGTTTATTCATACTCATAAAAAAGACGTTGTTTATTCTAAGCCAAAACTTCAAGAAATTCTTCTCAAAGTATGCATTATTGACAAAATACCTTTAAAACCATGAACTAATTTTGATGGTGCTTATAAATGCAAATAAATAATAATTAACCCGCAAAATGTGACCGGATTTGTCGTTCATTGGGATTGTGCAACCCGGCAATCCCGTGCCTGGGTTCTTTAGGCATCTATTAAGTACTGGATCCCCTCGCGAGTGGGCGAATGGTTTTGTGGTGATGAGGTCGCGAAAATCCGGAATTTCTTCATACATATTTTTTTCTTCTTCATTTCCTATAATAGTTGCTCAATGAGACGATGATGTGGAATCATCAGCATCATCATCAGAATGCACGTGGGATGCTGCTGGGGTTGCATCAATGCCAAGGAGAAGGAATCGAAAAATTCCTCGCGTGTCTCTCACTTTTATTCATTCTATTTTTATACAACTTTTTCCTTTGTTTTCTTTTCGTTCCTTCCCTCCGCCGAAAGCGTCCAGATCGTGATCCTTCTTTTGCTGGCGGGGAACAATTTCGTGATGCATTGATCGAATTGATGCAACCTGTATTTCCGCGTCCCGGGGTTTTGTTTCTGACTATTTCTTCCCCTCGTACCCATCAAGCAGTTGGGCTTTGTGCTCACGTCTCTTTTCCAATAACCGTGGCCACCAGCAGGAGAAGAAGAAGAAGAAGAAGAATGAGGAAGCAAATTGCGAGAGATTTATGAAGGGTTATGCAAATGCTTTGTGGGCTCTGTGGATCTGGAACTTCCTTCCTTTTGGTCACAATGCTTTTTGACTGGTGACCAGTTCTTGGAACATAAAGTGGAATCAAGCACAAAAATTCTTCAAAGTTCACCTGAAAATCCTCTTTCCAAAATTATTTTCATGTTGGGAATGATGGTAGAAGCCCCCCCCCCCCCCCTTCTACCATCATCCCTGCGGGTTGAGGTTAGATGGAAAAAATCAGCCCAGCAATACTCATGTTAAAAAGGGTTTGTATGCTTGAGAAATCCTAGTGACGTAAAAATTGTCAGCAATTTTCAAATTCACCCTTACAAATCTTTGCAGGAATTGCTTTGAAAAACTTGAGAGTCAAGAAAGTGTGCTAGTATTTACCTGTTATTCTGAGTATCTGTTTTTTAAAAACAATTATATTTCTTTTTGAAGATTACAGATTTTGAACCATTGAAAAACATCTGAAAATGCCACAAAAGGAAGATGTTGAATAAATGCAGGTTAAATTTGAAGAAAATCTTTAGATCAGACAATAATTTCCAAAATCTCCCAACAAATTATTTGCTATAACACGATTTTTCTGAAGTCCACACAAGTTTGTTGTAACAAGATTTTACTGTAAATAACTTTGAGACACTTTATTGAAGCTAAAGAGAAATAGATCTGTCCCAACTTCTTGACAATTGTCTTGAGATATGGACACTTTTCCAACATTCATAGGAAAATGGAAAAATTTTTCCAAATTTTGTTATCTCTTAAAAAAATTGAGCTGCTTGTATTCAAAAAAATAATACATGAATTTACAGTATGTTCAAAAAATGCAAATAAATCATCAAAAACAGGCTGATTTTATTCTTCTTTTTCAAGTAGAATTTTCTGAATTGTACATGTTGGAAATTTGTTTTTACTAAGCTCTGTGAGCAATTCAAAAAATGACTTTGACAATTGTCTCTCTGTCTCTGTCTCGTACTCTTCCACTCTTGAATAGTCAACATCAGCCAGGGGAAACTTCATATTAGCTGAATTCCAGTGCAATAAATTAAAGCACCACAGTTCTATCAGCATTTGCCATTTATATTGCTTATTGATGCCAATAATGAGAAATGCTCTCTTGCTTCAAAATTAAGATCCATTCAATCATGCAGATCCTTATACTTCTGATACCTTCTCGAGTTGATTTGTTCTTCTGTAAAAAAAAAAAAAAAATTTTTCTCTCTGGAACATTCACCATATGTCAGCCTCATCTCATTGTAAAAGTCAATTACCACAAATTCCCAATTACCACTTTCAACTCCCCCTCCAAACACGACCAAAAGTGTTTTAGTCAAACTAAAAAAAAAATTGCGCAAATATTCCATAATTCTTGTGTGCACATAACAGATGCTGGAGATGAAAATTTAGATCACAAACACTTGAAAAGTTTTCCTCTTGTGAGTAATTTATAAATTAATTTCACTTCAATGCTGATTATTTTTCATTGAAAACTGATGATGATTGCAAAAATTTTAGGGCAATCAGGAATAAGTTTCTACCGGTAATTATGCTGCTCAAAATTGAAAGAGCACATGAAATACCTGATTAAATACCGTATTGCAATTCGAATAGCTAATGAATGGAATAGGATGATGATGAAAGAAAGCTGTAGGGGTGTTTGTGGAAGCTGTATTTTTCGTCCTCATGATAAAAATTTAAAGTTAAAACAGAAGTAAGCTGCTGACCCTATTAAAGATATTTCCACGACCGCTAGATCTAATCCTCATTGGGCCGAGGGAAAGCGTGAGCCGTGGAGTTTATAAAGCGAATGTCATGTAGTGCCCGTGAGCTATGTTGGTCGAAAAAAAAATATCGAAAAGAAAAAAAACAGATAATCTAGTGAAGATATAAAAACAAAATCCAGATACTGATTGGTGAGAAGAGAGAGAGAAAAAAAAAGAAGAAAAAGAAACCGTTGTGGAATGCCCGAGTTGGGTCAGCGTGGAAGGCTCTCCTTGTACATGCGCCCGCGCTCCTCCTCTAGGTTGCCAGTTGGGTATATTCAACTGATATTTGGACTTCTACTGATATTGTATATTGAATTCTACTGATATTTGGGATCCAACTGATGCTTGAAATTCGAATGATCTTTAGTATTCAAATGATCTTTAGAATTCAAATGATCTTTAGTATTCAAATGATCTTTAGAATCCAAATGATATTGTATTTCGAATTCAACTGATATTGTATGAAGAACTCAACTGATATTGTATGTAGAACTCAACTGATATTGTATTCAGAATGCAAATGATATTCAGAATTCAACTGATAATTTGAATTCAACTGATATTTTGAATTCAACTGATATTTTGAATTCAACTGATATTTTGAATTCAACTGATATTTTGAATTCAACTGATATTTTGAATTCAACTGATATTTTGAATTGAACTGAATATAACTGATATTTTGAATTGAAATGAATATAACTGATATTTTGAATTGAACTGAAATTTAATTGGATGTTATTTGAAATAGAGCAGAGTCTTCCCAACGTAGTATCCTTTAAAAACAATCGGCCATTTCTAACTTCTAAAGTAAAGCTAAATACATTTTGATTGGAGCTTCACAGTTCCTGCAATGTTGCATTTTCTTTGAAGAAGAAAAAAGATTATAAAAAAGATTATTTTTTAGAGGTTTCCCATACCATACTTGACTGTCTGTCCCTTATTTGGGAACTCTTCAGTTTGTCACCTGCCATTTTGTGGATTTTGGGTGCTATGAAAAACTTGTGAACTGTTAAAATTAATTGAGCTTATTTTTTGCTGATTATCTCCCTTTTGCTTTCCTTGTGCTGTTTGGACAATGCGCATTTCATGCATTGAATCATTTCTGGTAAATGTTACCAATTCCTGATATCTTGGACATTTATTTCAAGATTACAGTACTTGGAAATTATGAAAATCTTCATATGTTTAGTTGTATTTCGTGCAAACTGACCAAAAAGACTGGAAAACCCGGATTTTTTAGTTTCTTGATGTGTGTTAGTGAGGTTACATCTAAAAAAAATTCAATAAAATCTAGAAAACATCTTTGAGGTTCTTCAATATTTTTTTCAATCTTTTTTGAAATTTCAATGAAGTTCATTTGTGCTGTATATTTTACAAAATTACCAAAAATGATAACCTAACCATGCCGTCGTAATTTATTTGTGGGGTGATGTTGGACTATGAAAACAAGAAAATTTTTAAAGGTGTCTGTGTGGATTTTAAATAAAAAAACATCAGATGCTTAAAAACGTAAATACGGTCCAAGGCTTTCAGTGGAAACTAATCACGGACAAGTTGACCTAATGAGAGCGTTAGCTTACTGCTGGGTAGAGAAAATGGGGACACACTGGCAACCTAGGGCAGAAATTGGTGAGGGTTGGCCGGCTGCCCTGAGGCCGCGCGCTGTTCCTATTCCGAGCCGGTTGGAACTTTCTCAACGCTCATCCTGTGCCGTTTATCCTCAAAACGGTACAAACCGTGGCTGTCCAAAGCAGGGCTTTAAACCTTATCTGGATTTCTATAACTACTCTGTGGGCGGTCTTGAAAGATTGGACCCTTTGCCGATTTCATTACCCAAACACCCATGCAGAAGGGGGAAAACCCAAGACTGATTCATGTAGCCTAAATTACATATAAGTTAAAATATTTTTTGACTCATTGCTTACAATCTTTTCTGTAAATACAGAAGTGCCTCACCAAGAATGATGGTTTTTCATTTTTTCCGCCTAATTTTAAAAAATTTCCGCATTCCTATTTCAAGATCAACATGTAAGGTTTTTTAGAAACTAACTTGGCCACTATTATGATGCATGTAAAATGATCAGCCAAGTTCATTTCCCTTTATTGAAACTTGATCACATCATGAAGCTGCCTCTATGTAACTAACTCTATTTTAATGCATTCTAAGTAACTTAAGCTATTTAAGGAAAGCTATTTAATGTTAAAACAGTGGTTTTCAGCAGCCAATGAATTTCCTCCTGATGATGAAACCTAGGATATTTTATATTGGGGGTGGTCAGTGGATTGAATTCTGGATTTATAAATTGTTGCTGTGCCAAAATGTCATACATTTTACAATCCAGTTGGACACTCTCCCTCTCTCTCTACAGCAATCTCATCTTTAATAATTGTCTCTGCATAATTTGTTTGTCTCTTGACTTATCTACTCATGTTGTGCAGGGATGATCTGCTACAAATTTCTCTACAACCAATTTTTATTCTCCTTTGAATTTCAGTTAAGAAAAAGCAAGTCAACATTTAACCCTTGAATGGTGGAGGGTTCCTGGTCAACCTGCTGCAAAGTTGGGATTATTTTGGGGCGTGGTGCATTTCAGTTTGACCAAATGGAATGTACCCAGGTTGGGAAAGCCTAAGTTTGGAAAAACCAGGAAGGCTGAATCCTTTTGTATTCCAAAATCTCTAATGCTAATCCTATGCAAGGAATTCCTTAAAGAAAGCCACCCAGTGAGGACTGTGTTTTTATTTTTGAGACAAATTTTTCTGCAGGATTATTTTAAAAAAAATTGACTTTTTCCCAACTTGAAGCATTGGTGCAAAAATACAAAGAAATTGAATTGTCACTGCTCATGGGCACTTAATTTGCCAAAACTGTCCTGAAATTGGCGCTATTGGGCATCTGTATTGCCCTCTTACCTCATTTGCTTTGCTGCCCACGTTGTGCACATCCAGGCTTGGTTCCCGTGCGTGTGTAACCCGAGGACGAGGCTGAATGTGGAACGCGGCGCGTGAATCCGTGCGTGTGCACGCGTGAAAGACTTGCCCCCTCTGTCCATGGGACAGCAGCAGCGGCAGCAGGAGGAGGAGAACGTGGACCCGCGTTTTATTGCTTCTTATACACAGTCCTCCTCTTATTCTTACTCTATATATACAAGCTAGAAAAATGTATTCCTCTCGACTCGGAGTGTGTATGTGTGTGTGTGTGTGTTGTCCAGTATAGTCGCCAGTGGATCTCCGTTGACATCAGCCCAGTCTAGAAAGTTCCTCAACGTATGCTTCGCCGTCAGACGAAAAGATTAAAAAAATAGAATGAAAAATATGGACAAGGCACAGTGACTATATAGTGAGTGATATTGGATCACTGTTGCATCGGTGGGGAATTTCTTTGTGACGCGTGCAAGTGATGAGTGTGAGTGCAGATGATTGTGTGCCAATGAAAGTAGAAGAGAGGACACTGAGTTGATCAAATTTACAGAAGTGTTCTTCTCTTTCATACACAGTGTTCATGAATACGAGTTCTTTGACGTAGGCTGTGGAGGAGAAGTGGAAAAGAGAGAGAGAGAGAAACTGTGCCATGTTTTTCAGTGAAACCATGCTTGCTTTTTTTTAGTATATATGGTGCTAAAATTATGAGTCTCTTCTATATGATCATGGAATGTTATTTGCCCTTAGTGAAAGCTGACTGATTTGCAAATATCTGGGATATCTCTTTAATAGAGACATAGATTGTATGGCTTTTAAACCAGTGGTCCTGATTGTGAATTGGTGAAATGTGTGTGAGTTACTTAAACTTATTGACTCTGGTGATTGGATTATTTAATATTGAGTAGGTTAGGTTGCATTTACTAAGATAGGTTGTTTTGTGGTTGCAAGGCCATTTTGCTGCAAGTGCACTTGGACCTTATTCAGTCAAAATTTTCTGTATATGCTGAATTTTTGCTTGGTTCCACTCTGGATTCCTTCAAGAGCAATGATGGATTTGTATATGCCATATAAATCCCTTATTGGCAGACTTCACCACCTCAGACCTCAATAACTTTTATTTTGAGAGGATTTTGAGGGATTATTCTGGGGACTGACAAAGAAAAAGAAGATTAATATCAATTGCCAATGACCTGATGCTTTTGAAAATTGGAGTGACAAATTGAGAAACTTCATCCTTGCCTCCAAGATCAGTACAGTATCCTGTCACTTCATTTATCCTACAGGTCAAGGCCTGGTTTACACAGTATATTTTATCAAGTTATGCAGGTTACCTCATTTTAGATTGAGCTAGTTATGTTACCCATGTTTGGTTTGGTAAGCTTAGCAGAACATGTATGAAATAGGTTTGGTTGGGTGAAGTTACATACACTGAAATAGGCTAGTTTTGATAAGCAAAACTTGGTATACAGTATTCTGATTCATGGCAGCACCTGTAAAGTGATATGTGACATTTTCATGGTAAGAAAGTTGGGTTTGAGAGGAAGTTTGTGAATTGGTGCAAGACCTGGTCAGAATGGAATGTAAAATGAAAAAAAAGTGAAATGAACCATGAGGAGAATTGTGGAGCAAAACTTTTGGGAAATAGACTTGGACAACAACAAAATGGAGAAAAACATGTGGAACATCATTGAGTGGAAATCTGTATTGAAATTGTACATTTTGGTGAAATTTTCCATCAAGTATACAAACCTCTGCATCCTTGGTTTCATTTGAGGTCTTGGGTAGTGCTGTCCAGGATTGATTATATGAACACTAGCATTTCTTGAAAGTTTTGCAATCCAGAGAAATGTGAAAAAGCCCTGATGTAGAAAAATTGGTTTGTATTAGCACCACAATGGAAAGGACTATAAAATGACATGGTTATTGAATTTAAGCATGCATTCAATTTTCTTCCACATTCTTCACACTGTGCAATAAATTCATGTCAAAATAGTAAAGGTTAATATTGCAGGTCATTACAGAAGGCTGTTGGGATCATGTATCTTCATATAGATCTTTAAAATTTCGACCTCTGATATAATTCACTGCTAGGGAAAGAAGAATTCAATCAATTACTGCATGGTGGTACCTTGAAATTCAATTTCCCAAAATTTGACCTTTTTGCAATTTGAGGGTCAAATTTGCTGGTATGTCAACTTGCAATTCAACCTCTTGCCTCAAAACTTGACCTGCAAAGAGACTCAAAATGTCAAATTCAATGTAGACAACATCAAATTTTACATTGTCTTGCAATTGGACTGCCTTGCAATTATCATTATTTGATAATGGTTTAGGGTTAATTATTGGGATACTGCTTGCATCAGTTCAGCATTACAGCTTTGATGGATTCAAGTGATGAATTTTTACTATTTCTTGGGAATGTTCTTTGACACAGTGTTTAGGTAAAATTGGCTCAAACCTTCAATCATGACACAAACTCATCAGTGATTTTTATACACTTGCAGTTGTCCAAGTCCCTGTCTAGTGTAGTTGATTTTTTTTTTCAAAAAGAAGTATTGAATAACCATCCACATTAAAAAATTCTGTACATGAGGAAGAAGGAATTTTCTTGACAATGAATCTCTGTGCAAACCCTGTTTTCCTGAAAAATCAGCCTTTGAATCTTTTGAAATATTGTGAAGATTTACACCACAAAAATTTCATCATACTTTTCCTCAAATTCAGTATTTTATTTCAAGAGACAGTGTCTAGCTAAGAAGCTGTGCTGCTATCACCTTAATTGGATAAGTTAGAAAAAAAGTTTTGAAAATACTCTCAAATGTTATATTTTTATTTCTAGCCAGGACCATTCACATTTAGCAATTGAGATTCTTTTGAAATGGGGTTTGCAAAACTTTGCAAGCTGCTGTAAAAGAACATATTAAAATTTGCACACCTGAGCAGCAGTTTTCAGCTTTGCAGCTGTTTCCCCACAATTAATTTATGCAGTGGAATCAGAAATTATTTATACCATTTTCATCTATGGAAATGCCTGTAAGCTGTTTTTTTTGTGTGCAAAGGATGAAGGACTAATTTAATAACACATCCATTTCGGAGGTGGCTAATTTAAAGTTTCAAAAGTATTCTACTAAAGGAAAATTGCGTTTTTCGTGGAGAATAACCTTGTAATATTTCTCTGGGCATCTTTTTTGGTCAGAAAGTGACGTAGATTGAAACTCGTATAATAGCTTCTCATTCCGCAAGTGGTTTATTATTATGGATTGCCGAGTTAGAAAACCCACGATAAACATTTTTATTTCTCTTGTCATTTTCTCACGGAAGGACGAAGAGCTTTTGTCCTTTGATGATGATGAATTATGTCGGATTTTGTGTGGCAATGGAATCTTTGGACCGCTGATCATTACCGAAAGTGTCTGTTCCTGTCATAATCTTGCTTTAAAAAGGATCAAATAATCGTGTGATGATGTTTCCATGAATGATTTATTTGACTGGAGTGGATACTTCTTTTTTAGCGTTTTGCTTTTTACATATTTGAGAAACTGTATTTTTTTGCTCCTGAATTTTCGAGTATTTGATGTAATATACCTACTTCTCGTAAAGATTCTCTTGTACCCATGTGAGAGGATTTTAGCTTGAGAAAAACAGAGACTCAGCCCGGGACAAGGGCTGGGAACATTTTAACTTTTAAATATACAGTATTTCAATTATCCCAACAAGGTTTTAGATTCTAAGAGCCAAGTTAGAAGACCCAACAGTAGACAACGCAAAAAACTTTGCAACAAGCTCTTGATTTTAGGGCACACAACTGCTCCCAATCAGCTCAAGACACTCGGATAAAAATTGGGAATTAAAAAGGGTTTTTATCAATTTACTGTAGTGTCCTTGATCCAGTATAGTTGGCCCCTGCACAACAGACCACCTCTGGATGCAATTTTTCTTCCTGCGCAATGGACTAAATCGACATAACAGACTTCTGTGGGTTTAAAATTGATAAGAAAAGGAAAAATTTCAATTTTTAAATAATTGAATTACAGTAGAATCTCATTACAAAAAACTCCCAGGGACTGGAAAAAATTGTAATGAAATAAAAAATTTGTTGAATCAAAATTGATGGATTTATTAAAAGAAATACACTTCATCATCTGTGAAAGCATTTTATTGTCTAAAGAACTTTAGTTGTTTTTTCTCTCTGCAATATCTGTACCAATAGATGCCTTTCACAAAATGGTTACATTTGAAAATGGATTTAAAAATTGGAGAAAGAACTCAACGCAGAAGAGCATTGGGAAAATAACAGATTATCACAGATTGTTGTGGCTAGCTAGGCACTGTGCTTCCAAACTCCTGAGACCTTGAATGGTAGATTAATCAGGATACATTTATTTTATGGGCTTCCTGCCAGCAGTCAGGTAATGTAACCCATTTTTAACTTCCTGTATTTTTGAGTGTGTAGTTCTGCTGCAGAAATATTTTCTGTCCACTACTTCGGGATGATGAGCCTCAGAAAATTATCATATGAAAATCAGGGACCACAAATTTCGAAATTTGGGACAAAAAATCTGAAAATCGAATTGAAAATTTTAAAAGTCAGAGAAAAAATTTGTTATAACCAGAGAGTCAGTAGAAAATAAAATGTTTAAAACGAGATTAATTTATGCTGAGCCTTCAGGATAACTGCTGGGACTTTTAAAAAAAATTGTTCGCAAGCAAAAATTTGTTAAAACAAGATTTGTTGTAATGAGATTCTACTGTGTAACAAACCTTTTCACACAACAGACTAGTCTGTTGCACAAACTAAGTCTGTTGTGTGCGGGTTGACTGTACTCTTTTCTGGATCAAGCACTTTTTGAGGCCTGTGATTGGCCAGAAAAATTCAAGCCAAAGACAATACTGGGGAGTGGGGACAGAATCTCAGTGAACAAGAGTTCTGGAAGTTTTGCCGTTTTTCTGGGGCTCTGTAATTATTCTGCTTACATTGAATGCGTTATTATCGACACAGCCAGAAATAATAATGCGTGAATCTAGGATTTCATCTATAATTTGAGGTTTATTTTCCGATCAGGAATGTCTCGAAATAATGCAAAACGCATTGAACAACGTTTATTAATATCTAGGATGCATTAGATTCGTTTATTTTTAAATCTGGAAACCAACGACATTTTTCCAGGTTAGAAATCCGAAATTATTCAAAACGCGTCCATAAAATTGGTTTTTATCTGGGCCGCACCCGAGTTTTTTTTTACCTGATATTTTTCTGTTTTCTGAAGAGAAAAATGCGGCCCCTTTTTTGCATGTAAATACCGTAGTATTTTCATTTTTTATTTTCCCTGAATATTTCCGCGCATATCCTCATATGAAATTACGTCTGTATCTATAAGTTTATAATTTTTTTTCCGGAGAAGAGATCACGAAATAATAAAATATGCTTTAATTGAATGTAGGACTTGGTGTTTTTATCTGGAACGCACCAAAAATTGTCTAGGCTACGAATTCGAAAAACCCATATTAAATTCAGGATTTTATCTGGGCCGCACCAAATTTTTTTTCTAACGTATTTTCCATTTTCTGAAGAGAAAAATGCGATCTGTTTGCATGTAAATATACCATAAAGTTTAATACCTATTTTATTTCCCCAGAATCTTTCGACGCATGCAGTTATATGAAATAAGGTCAGTGAAATGTATATTTAGGGGGTTGTTTCAGGAGAATGGGTCTCAACAAATAAAATGCGCCTAATTTAATTTAATAATATCCTTAGGAAGTATTGTACTAAAATATTTTCAAATCTGGAACGCACCAACATTTTTCCGGCTGCAAATTCAGAACATTGATTTCGGGATTTTATGTGGGCCACACACGAAATTTTGCTGAAACAAGTTTAAATTTCAGAAAAGTGCGGCGTGTTTCCTTGGAAATACTGATTTTGTATATACTATTTTTATATTTTATTTTCCCTGATTGTTCCCACGAACACACGTATAATATGAAATTAGGTTTGCATCTATAATTTCAGGGTTTTCACAGTAGGACAGGTCTAAAAACAATGAAAGATGTCCTGATTAAATGTATCAATATCTAGGCTTTGTCATTATTATTATTATTATTATTATTATTATTAACACTATTGTACTTGGTTAAACCTGGAACACGCCAACATTTTTCCAGGTTAAAAATTTGAAATAAAGTATTCAATCCGTGTTTTATCCCGAAACATTTTTTTTTCATTTTCAAGAGAGTCAAGTGCAGCCTGTTCGCATGTAAAATACTATGGCGTTTTTATTTTATGTATTATTTTCCCTGAATATTTCCACGTCCGGGAAACATGTTTCGTGTGGAGGGTGAGCAAAAAAAGAACTAAAAAAAAAAATGATGGCGGCGGTGGTGCCTGACGGTGCTTTCCTTCGCAGGACCTACTTTTCGTCACGTAATTGGCATCCACGAGTGCGAATCGTCACTTAGGTTTTGTTCCTTCCTCCACCCACGTGCCAATTGCGGCGAACCTTTCTTTTTCTCTTTTATAAAAAAACTTTCGAATTGCGAAATATACAGCGTAAAAAATTTCCAAACCTTCAGATTTAATGCGAATTTTAAAAAAAGGAAACACAGTATATTTCCTCCATCTTTCTGTGGAACTCGGATGGGGTTCCAGGCGATGGATTGCGAAACTTGCTTCTGGGATTTTGATCTTTTTTTTTTTTTTTTTGGCACAGTGATTGATGAGAATGGTTGTCAGTCAGTCAGCTTTTCCACGGGTGTCTGTACTGGAATGAAACTTTTGACTGTGATATACATTATTTTATTTTTCATTCTTTTTTTTTGTTGTTGTTGCGAGAATTGGAGGAAATCGGAGTCATTCGCGGTTTCCTCGCCGACCACGGAATAGACGTCGCGTGTGATCCATGGCCACCTTTTGGATGGGACTTCTTGGGGTTTCTGCTGTGCTATATTATGATGATCTTGTGAGAGTGCAGATTTCCGGACTGGGATTCGCACGCATACGAACAGGAAGTACCGTAATTTCTCTTGGGGATGGATCCGAGAACTTTGATTATCGTGCGAGTGGATTCTGTACGGAGGACTGTACGTAGTCGGAATTGGCGGGGGGTTTTTTGCGAAAGTTGGCTGTCAGTTTATATACCGTATTTACTTGCGTATACTTATGCAAGCCCTCGAGTCTTTTAGTTGCAAAGGGGTTCTTTTGCATTGCGCAGGGTTGCCAGATGATGATCTCGCAGGCTATAATGTGTTTTGGATTGATCAAAGGGTCACCAAACACAGCACCTGAGCAGAGTGGTCTGAGTCAGTAAATAGAGTAGAATTATTTTAAAACGACTCTCATTATAAACAATTTTGAGTTATAACGGATTTTTTTCTTGGTTCTGGCAGCTCTCCATAGGTAAAATGTTGAATAATCACATTTGAATGAACTCATTTTGTTCTTTAATCTCATTATAAGAAAATTTTCTCATTGATTCTGTGCCTATAGGTCTCAAGCTTAAGGATTATTTTGATGAATTATTTGCGAGAAAAAATGAAAATGTGCAGTATTCCAACATGATCAAAGAAACAACACTTTCTGTGAAGGAATCTTGTTGCGAAAAAAAAATACACAGCATAGTTTACTTTTTTAAAATTCTTCAAGACCATTTCAGAATGTGTGCCTTTCTTTCAAATCAGCAGTATGTTAGAAAAAGTTTTTTCTATTTGAAAGAACAGACAAGTATGATCGTACAAATAAGAAATTTGATTCACATGGAAGTACAGAACAGCACTGTGTTTCTAAAATATATAATTTTGTTTCCATTTTTTGAGGCAAACAAAAATTTAGTAAAACGTCAGGTTTAATGAGTAAGACAAGTACTACTTATTTCCAGAGTTTTCTCTTTATTTGATCAGAGCTTATACCTATTACTTCTTTTAGGTCTTCAATTATCTGTTTTGGAAACACTCTACATCTACAGGAATGTATTGTCCGTTTCCCACAAAATTTCAGTCAAACTATTTGTTGAAAAAGAAACTCTGAATCTTCATCAAATACATTTTTCATTTGATGAATTTTTCATCAGTTTCTTGGGAGTTCATTGTAACAAGCTTTTACTGCATTTGGATAGGCAAAGAAAGGAAAATTGGCAATGGCCAACAGAAAATCACAAATTCATTTCTATGGCAGAAACAAAAACCAGCCTTGGGAGAGCTTTTCGTTGGTTTGTTTTGGATATCAAACAGCATTGGAATTCTTCAGATAGAATAAAATCAAATGAGAGCTGTGCAAAGCCTTGCCAGCATTTTCAAAGTGTCCTTCCCTTTTGCAAAGCTGACTATTTCGACCATTAATTATGGCGAATCGTCGTTTCAAAACGCTAGAATTGCTTTCATTTATTCTTGTTCAGGGGTTGCGAAATATCCATGGTTACCAACGGGTGTGCTGCTGTCACTGTTTTCCTGCCCAGATTTTGTGACATGGGTGTGTACATAACATTACAATACTGTACAGTACTTTCGAGGCGAACTTGAATACTGGGTTAAAAGGAATTTTATTAGTTTGATCAAGAGATCGGGTTTCGTGCAATGGATAATGCAAACGGATCAAGTCGTGCGCGGATTAATGTGAGTTGTCTGGGGAGAAATAAAAATTCCATGCATTTTTCTCCTGCAGCACTTTGCTATGTACAGCGGCCTGTTTAGTAAGAGCAGAAAGAAAAATGAATTCGTCCTAGAATTGTTCTTGGAATTTTTCAACATCCGTGAGGGTAATATTTCCTACCTGAATTATTGTTCAAAATTTCACCACCATTGAACGGGGCAATCTTCATGAAATAGGAAAATTTATTGTGAATTTGAAGACTAAAATGCTATCCATTGAAAGGAAACTGCAGAACAAAATCGCGCGAAAAAACGGCTGAAGCCTTGTTCCAACAAACTTTCTCGTACTTGAGTTCTTACAAAAAACATTTTCAAAGAGGTTTTTTCGTGTGTGAAACTTGGGTTTGATTTCACAAGATTTTCCCCTCATGCAAGGTAATCATTTCTACTCATTTGAAGCAGTATGAAACGGGAAGAAATTAAGTTCAGCCAATTTTAAGGTTTAGAAAAAAAAAACGAGTAATTTTGCTAGAGTACGTCCTGATTTAGAAAAATGTTAATATTTTGCAGGTCGATTTTCAACTGCAAAATCTTGGTTATCCCATGTGCATAATTATAATTATTGAGTTTTTTCAGAAATGAACTTGGCTGTGAAATGTGTACATTTTTCGTTAAGGAAATAAAATAAGATTGATTTTTGATACAAACGTAAGTCGATTCAGATTTGCTCTCTATAGAAAAGAAAAAATGGGTTTCAAAATCCTGGAAACCTCAAAAAGGTAAAAGGAAAATTCTGGAAACATCATCTCCAAAATCTACTTGCAATGAGTGAATACATTTTGCCTTGAGACTGTTCTGAAGTTTTCTCCATGGAGCTTCTGCCAGCATTTTTGATAAATTTCATTGAAACAAAACATTGCTTTTCATCTGATTTTTTTATTTTAAAAAATGACACCTTCAATTGAAATTCAATGTTTTGTTTCTCATGCTGTATGGTATTATGCTAGAAAAGCTTTTTTTTCTCTAAGATACCGACTTGTGGACAAAAAAGAAGAAGTCGAGCCTTTTTGAACAGGCAAATTTTCTGAATATTTAGCAATTTCATATTAGAGGTATTTCTTAATAATATGTTTTTCATTTGTCCATCACGTTCATGAATTTGTGGAGAATCAGTGTGATTCTCCAGCGGATTTGAAAGAAATTTACGTGGAAACTTCCAAATATTTTGCGACGCTCCATCAAATTTTGTTTTTTCAATTTACTCTGGCAAATTTATTTTGAATCCGCTTTGCGCAATTATTCGCAAAAAAAAACAAACAAAGAAAAGAAATAGGGGACGGAGGAAATTCCAAGACCGATAGGTTCCTTCCCTTTAAAATTACCCCTCGCACGCATTCCCGAGGTGACAGTATTTGGGTGATTTGTCCCGAATAAATGGCTTTCCCTTCTTATATTCTCACGTGTGTCCGGATGTGAAAAAGACAAGACGGAAGCTTCCTTTTCTCTCTCTCTCCATCTCTCGCTCTGTCTTGGTGTCCCATTCCTTTCCGGTTGGTTCCCATCACCGCCCGTGTGTCCGTTTTCCGGTGGAATTTAAATTGTGTTTCCGACTAATTGCCCTTCTGCTTGTCGCCGGGAGAAACTGGCCTCCTGCCTGCTGATGGCGGGGGCGAGTCTTGCCAAGGAATCTATCCATCTTCTCCCTCTTTTGGGGTTCTCTTTTTCTTCTGGTCCTGATGTTGTGGGTGTTTTCCATGCCCAATAAATATCTATGAAAAACCAGAGTAAGATAGAAATAAGGAAAGGAAGAAGATGACATTTGTTGAACTATTTTGGAAGAGCCCCCATACAGTGGATCCTTGGTTAACAAACTTGATTGGTTCTAGACAAAAAGTTCCTCTCCCTCTTTTGTGGTTCTCTTTTTCTTCTGGTCCTGATGCTGTGGGTGTTTTCCATGCCCAATGAATATCTATGAAAAACCAGAGTAAGATAGAAATAAGGAAAGGAAGAAGATGACATTTGTTGAACTATTTTGGAAGAGCCCCCATACAGTGGATCCTTGGTTAACAAACTTGATTGGTTCTAGACAAAAAGTTCCTCTCCCTCTTTTGGGGTTCTCTTTTTTCTGGTCCTGATGTTGAGGGTGTTTTTGATGCCCAGTAAATATAAAAAAGAAACAGAAAAAGAAAGAAAGAAGGAAAAGAAGAAGATAACAGTTGTTGAACGATTTTGGAAGAGCCCCCATACAGTGGATCCTTGGTTAACAAATTTGATTGGTTCTAGACAAAAAAGTTGGTTGTCCAAATTTGGTTTTCCCATAGACTCTAATGGAGAATAATGTAATCCCTTTTGTGAACTCAAAAACCTTTTCAACAGTGAATACAAAAAATTTCAAGACCATCAGCAATAATCAGAAAAAGTTGTTCCTGCATCTGATATGTGTCCAAAGTTTTTCACAGTGTTATATGCAAGTAGCACTGATGGAAACAAAGAAAAACACACAATCAGAAATATCACATTCAGAAAAACACACAGTGTAGGATACATGTCAGGTGAATTTTTTTTTTTTTAATTGCTGCAAGTAAAGATCAACTAGACCTTTCAAACAATTGAACATGACTAGAAAAACCAAGCATAGAAAAGCAAATAATTCTATCACAGAAAATCATAAATGAATAATGTCTTGTTGCTTTTCATCAACCTGTGCTGGGAATTCATAAGGTGAAAGTTGGAAAGAATTTTTTGAATGCCTATTCTTGCAAATGTTGGCATGGCCACCACAGCGCTTGTTCATTAAAAACTCATTATAACAGTACTATGACTGAGCTTCTTGAGCCACCTTGATTAAGATGCTTGTGGCATTCCAACTCGGGTACGTGTTTCTAATTCCTGAGATAAATTTCATTTTTTGTTGCTGAATATTCTGAGATTTAGAGAGCATGCATGGTTGAGCCTTTAATGCAAAAGCTCAAAGCATTTTATATTTGAAGAATGTTGAAGGCATTTCTTTGTTATAAAACCAGTTCAATTTTTTGTATGAATTGCCTCAGCTTGGACTTCTTGTTTTTTGTTTTTCCACAATTTTGCCAGTGAATGTCTATTGTGGAAGAAATCTAGAAATAATGGGGTATTTTTTTTGACCAGAGAAGCAGTGACACATACTGTCTTTTTGTGCCAAAATTCTCTTTTCACCCTATTTTCTCTAGTTTAATGAAATTTCTTTAATATTTTGCACTAGTTTTGCCTTATTTACTTGATGTGAATGTCAGATGCTACCAATGTCCAAAAATACTGACCAATGTTATGTTGAGACTATTCGAAATTTCACTTTCACTAACAAATCAGGGAATTATATTTCTTAATCATTGGGTGGCACTGCTGGGATTCATTAGCACAATGTTGTGCCACAGGTGAAAAAATGAAATACCTGGGATGATCAGAATAGCCAAAATCTAGAAAAATTCCCACATTTTTTTTTTCTGCTGAAAATTGGTTCATGAAAAAATTCTTTACCGCTTGGTGGAACTTTATCCCCATTCCTACTTCAGGATTAGTATTGAGGGATTTGAAAAACATTGGTTTTTGCTTTCCTGCATGGTTTCTGGATTTTGGCTACTTAGCCAAAGTTGTGTTTTGGTGACCTTTGGTCTAACCAAAATGTACAAGTATCTGTGTGACAAAATTTTGTAGTACTCCTGGGCTATGGAATTTAACCTACAGGTGTCCAAGGGTAACAAATTCTCCAAGATCAACCCCAATTTTTTTTAAAGGGAATACAGACAGGATTGAATTATGTCAAGTCAGGTCATTTATTGAACTCAGTTGTCAAGATATACAGTAGTAAGATATTTCAGTTACAGCTGTATGAGGTTGAGAATAGTTTGGTGCAATTTTTTTTTCGAAGTCAGGATACACTGGATTTTGTGGGAATGCTGTGATAAATTGAGTTGGGTCAATTTTTCATCAGTTTAGCATCTCAGTTAGTTTTATTGTTGCCCTCAGAGTAAGAAATAAGTGATGTCAGACACTGCAGTGAAGTAGCACAGCGGTATTCAAAACCACATTGCCTGATTATTATTATAACTTTTTTTTCTAAATCTGTCCCCTGTTAACCTCACCTGTACAATGTATGCTGTGATGTTTTGTTTACAATCACTCTTTGACCATGTCTCAGTTTGCCTAATGGTGCATTTTTCCATCTTGTGTTTTTATTTCTTCAGGTTTATACAGTACTCTGGTGGTCCTTCTTCTCACCGGAGGGAAGACAGAGGAAGGACAATAAATTCAAGTGACTCGGACTCGTCATCCGGCGAATGAGTGACTGTGTGTGAAGGTGTGTTGTGTCTGTCTGTGTCTGTGTGTGTGTGTGTGTGTCCTCTGGGACCTTTGAACCCGTCATCAACAAGTGCTGTGCTTGAAGAAGAAAAAGAAGACACAAGACAGAGAGGGGGAAGCAAACAAACAAAAACAACTGACAAGTTTGAAAAAAAAAAGAAGAAAAGAAAAGAAAGAAAGAAAGAAGAAGGCAATATCCCTGCTTGTGTGGGGGGATCAATGCAGTGGTGGCGGTGATGATCGGTGGGAATCGTGATGGGAGCGAGCTCATTAGCCGACCCCCCACTCGGAGCCTGGGACGCCGAGTCGGGGCCCAAGCGGATTGCGCAGCTCCAGGACCAGCTCTGCTCGCTTAGGACAGAATGGGAGTTGCAGGTGAGAGACAGACAGACAGAAACAGAGTCAGTCAGTCACATCACTCACATCACACGTGAAGTAAGGGAGAAAGGGACAGAAAGTGTGGAAGACAGTCAGGGAGAGATCCTTAAGGAGGCTTACTGTGGAGTAGGTCCCTCAAAGTGTAGGGTTGCCTTGATATTTGAATGATTAAGCTTGTGCTGGGTGCTTTGACATGCACCAGAAACCATAGTCCATTGAAGTTACTGACAATATTCTTCTTCCTTCTCCTCTTTTTTTTTTTTTTTTTTTTTTTTTTTTTTTTTTTTTTCTTTTTTTTTTTTTTTTTTTTGTTTTGATTTTTTTTCTTTTTCTTTTTTTTTTTTTTTTTTTTTTTTTTTTTTTCAAGAAGACGTTCTTGTAATTACTGTTAGAGAGAGGGAATGAAATTGAAAATCCTTCCTGGAACTATGGACAAATTTATTTGATAAACTTTGGTTCTGTAAAAAATTGGCTGGATTTTTTTCAAGCTCATTTCTCTCAAGCATTTGTTTTAAAGATGTAATTTAAAGATGGACTTAGGTGTAGGTTTTCTCCAGTAAAAAAATTAGGAGATTAGTGGTGGGACCCAGAACCAGAAGTGATTACTTAGTAAATGCAGAAATAAAAAAGCGAATTTTGTTTGGCTCAAATTCTGTTAAAATGATGGATCTTCTCATGGAATTATGGAATTATTTTGTTAACATTGTAATTTTAAATGCAAATTCAATTTTCAACCATGTATAAAATTTAAGTGTCTGTTTTTTGCGGATACATTTTTGGGCAAATTGCATGCCAAAATACTGAGGCATGCGTCATACTTGAGGGTGTGTGGTACTTGAGTAAATACAGTGAACCCTCCGTTAACAAACTTTTCAATTGAAAAACTAATCACTTGACATTTTTTGGTTTTGGTTTGAGGAAAAATCCCTCAGGTGATGAACCAAAATTTGATTGACAAACGTTTTTTTGGGGGAAAATCCCAATTTAAACATTCAAAATTTGATTTTCACACTGAAATTTGTGGTAAAACCTAAGAGCAAATAAATCACTTATGCACTGATATGAAAATTATTCCCTTCTTGCAATCTAATATGTAAAAGCTTGTGTTTTATATTTGTTTTGCTATATTATGCATATATATACTGTAGTTTGCTCTTCTGTGACTGACTAATTTGCTTCTCTGAGTTTGGTTTTTCTAGTTTTTGAATTGCTAAAAAGGTCTATTTGATCTTTGCTTGCAGCATTAGGAAAATAAATTCCATTTTCACATGGCTTGTATCCTATCAGTATGTGTTCCTCTGGTGGTGGGGCTTTTTGTTGTTTTCATCCGTGCTACTTCCATTTACTGTAACACCGTAAAAACGTGCTGAGTTCATGTAAGATGGATCAGCAACATATTCTGATTGTAGTTCATGTCTTGAATTTTTTTATAATCAATGTTCAATTGTGTTTTGGATTCATGGACTAAATTAGATTTTCTCATTGAAGTCTGTGAGAAAATAAAATTTTATAAACAAACTTTCCCTTGAACAAGCTGAACCATATCAGTGTTACTCAACAGTATTTTCTGCCAAGAGGGAATATTGAAATTTTTTCCAACTCGGGCATTGGTACCAATTTCATGTTTTTGCCGACATCAATTTCAGTGCTCTTGGGCACACCATTTTGCGACAAAATCCCAATTTTGTTGTGGAATAGTTGAAAAAATGACAATAGAAAAATTGAGAGCAGAGGAAAATCCTGTGCTGGAGTTTTTCCCTTTCAGAGCATTCTTTCCACTACACCTTGAGCAAATGAAGCTCATGCTCCTTCTTTCTTTTAATTTGAAGAAAGAGTTCTTGAACAAATAAAATGGCCTAACATTGTCTCTTTGTTCTGGTTCTGTTTGCATATGTGGCCTCTTGAAAATTTGCATTGATCCTTCCTGCATTAAAGTTTCATCTGTACAGTTAATGTATTATATACATTGAGACCCCATAATGTGGACGTAATTGTTACATCAAGTGTGTTGCTAAGTCAAAATGTACTTAAGTCAAGTCTCATTTTCCTATAGACTTAGATTGTATAATTTTTAATTGGCGTTTCATGAAAGAAGCATTCATCAGTATTCCATGAAAAAACTGTCTGCCAATTGCAATGGATTTGGTGAATATCTTTCAACTGAATAAGAGCATTTGGAGCATGGAATACTCCATACCTCTGTACAGTACGTTGAAATGCTGTTGTCTGTAAGAATAACATTAAAGTCACAAAGGGAGAAGGAAGTCCCTCTATTCTAAAGGTAATTTTTTAAATTATAGCTTAAAATGGATGGGAAACTTATGGGAGAAATAATGAAGAAGATTTTTCTTGCATATATTTTAGGGTCAGGAATACTGTATGTTTTTCTTGCAGTACAGCCTGATAAAAGTCTTTCTTCCTGAAATTTAATACAATGTCCCCATGTCCAGTCAGTGTTTGCATGTTGGGCCTTTATTGTGCGTCTTTTTTTTAAAGGGAAGATACATGTCCCTATATGTTGACTTGTCCAGATTTAGAGGTGTGTCCACATGTGGGGGTCTCACTGCATATACAGTAATAATTTTTGTTATTGCTCCCCACCTCCAGGCCAGACGTTCCAGACAGCTGTTGAAAGTCTTCTTTCCTGAAATTCTAATGGCAATTCTATCATACAATGTACCCATGTCCAGTCAGTGTCAGCATGTTGGGCCTTTATTGTGCGTCTTTTTTTTTTTTT
>CAJPEX010000575.1:36829-93264 GCA_905338405.1 Notodromas monacha
GGTAAAATAACAGTTTTATTTGAATCATCGTTGACATTTTTTCTCCGAAAAGACAAAATTACATCCTCTGATACTTTTGTTTTTTTGTGTTCGTCAGCCAACTACAACGATTGCGTCGTCACTGTCACCAAGTCCATCTTCCTTCACAAGCCTTCGGACTGGTACAAAAAGACTCCAGTAGCCGTCGTGGGATTCCAGTTCAAGCATTCTTACTTTTCCGAAATATTCATGAACTTCACCAGGAAGGTCAGTTGCTTGACGAATACTACATATTACTATATAGTATAAGTACACTGGTGCTGGCCTCGAGATGCGGACGTTTTTGGTGTTTCGACCTCGTCCCTCTATATGTCTGATCGTCATCCGCATGTCGGATTATATTTTTCCTCAAGACTTTCATGGGAAAATACTGTAATCCATTTGTTTTCCTTTCTTTAAACAAAAATTATGAAAAAGTCCCCCAAAATGAACAAATTAATTAAGTTTTCTCAAATTCGAGGCATAAAAAATAATTTTGCAGGGGAAAAATCCAACCGTGATCTGATCTTTCGGCACCAAAAGGAGCACAAGAACAAAGCTGTCGATACTATGTGCACCAATGATGAAAAGAAACTCAGAAAAAAGCATAAAATTATCCGCTTATTTTTGCGATATATTACCGTAAATTTATTTAAAGAAATGAATTTTCGATTTTTCCAAACATTACGGAAGTGTAGTATTAGTTCAAGTGTTATACACTAGAGATATCCAAATTTTGAAAAATATAGGACAAATGAAATCTTTATATATACTATGCATTAATGAGGAAGAAATACTCTGAAAAAAGAAGAATAAAATTAGCCTGTTTTCGAGATGAATTGGAGTAAATTTATTTATTTTTCTGCATTTTCGGTCCTTCTGAACTTCGGTGCCTCAAGGTATACAAGAGATATCCAAATTTTGAAAAATCAAACTTTCCCCTTTTTTGTCTAGGATAATTAATGTTTCAAGTCATTATCTTGAGACATTAATTGCCCATCAAATGTTGCGGCAGAGATTTTGCTCTTCAAGTGTCCCTAAGTCGAATCGGGGTCCCACATTGTCCATTATTGTATGCTGCTGTATCTGTTCAAATTTTTAAAAATAGTACAGTGAGACCCCCAGATGCGGACTTAATTGGTGCATCAAGAGTGTCCCTATGTCTGATTGTCCCCAAGTCGAATCTTGTTTTCCCATAGACTTACATGGTATAATTTTTAATTGGTGTTTTATGGGAGAAATGTTCTTCAGAATTTAATTTTTAAAAAATTTGCCGCTCGAATTTGATTCAATGAATATCTTTTCCAACCAATAAGAACATTTGGAACATTGAATAGTGTACCTCTGTACAGTAACTTGAAAAGTTGGCATCTGTAAGAATAACATTAAAGTCACAAAGGGAGAAGGAAGTCCCTCTATTCTAAAGGTAATTTTTTAAATTATAGCTTAAAATGGATGGGAAACTTATGGGAGAAATAATGAAGAAGATTTTTCTTGCATATATTTTAGGGTCAGGAATACTGTATGTTTTTCTTGCAGTACAGCCTGATAAAAGTCTTTCTTCCTGAAATTTAATACAATGTCCCCATGTCCAGTCAGTGTTTGCATGTTGGGCCTTTATTGTGCGTCTTTTTTTTAAAGGGAAGATACATGTCCCTATATGTTGACTTGTCCAGATTTAGAGGTGTGTCCACATGTGGGGGTCTCACTGCATATACAGTAATAATTTTTGTTATTGCTCCCCACCTCCAGGCCAGACGTTCCAGACAGCTGTTGAAAGTCTTCTTTCCTGAAATTCTAATGGCAATTCTATCATACAATGTACCCATGTCCAGTCAGTGTCAGCATGTTGGGCCTTTATTGTGCGTCTTTTTTTTTTTTTTTAAGTTAAGATAAATGCCCCTATGTAGAATTGTCCGGATGGTGAGGTGTGAGGGTATCTGTGCATATATACTGTACAGTATTTTTTTTGTTTTTGCTCCCCACCTCCAGGCCAGACGTTCCAGACAGCTGTTGGCAGCGTTCCAGCTGAAGCTGGAGGAGAAGGAGATGGAGCTGCGGACGGCGCGGCTGGTTGTGGACCGGCAGATGCGGGACGTCACCACGAACCTGCTGCAGGTGGAGGCCAATTTGCGGCGGGAGAAGCGCCTGGTGCTCGAGCTGCTGGCCGAACGAGACCAGCTCATCAGGGACCAACGGTGATTCTTTCTCTGCCTTAGAACAACACACGTTTTTGTATTAAATGTGCCGTATATATATATATATATATACGGGCTGCTTCAAAAGTTTGGAGACTTTTTTCTTTCATAGAGATCCTACGCAGTTTCAACAAATGCCAGGTATAAATAAATATTTAAATAAATAAATAAATATTTAAATAAATAAATAAATAAATAAATAAATATACATATATATATAATAGATGGATAGAACAGTATATATAATAGAACGTTGAATGTTGTAATTGATCGGGCATATTTTTAAATAAATATATAAATATATATGTGAATGTTCATTTTTGGGAACATCCAGAATTCAGAGGGTGCCCGATCAATTACAACATTCAACGTTCTATTTCTATTGAATTAAATGAAGATCTGTATGAAATATACAGTATTTTTTTTCTTTTGGGCGTAAATACATATTCCAAGACTCCCTGGGATAAGAATCTTTCACATGCATGTGTTTAGATTTTAGAGCACTTATATTCTTTGCTTTATTATTTTTATAATTGCCAAATGTTTTTTTTTTTCTTGCAAGACATTATTTCGGTGCCCACGAGTGAACTTGAAATTGGAGAAATAGATAAAATATGTTCAATTGTCAGAGTTAAATGTGTTGAAAAAACGCGCGTAAGTTTCAAGCTTTGCTTTCTTCGAATTAAATTACAGAACTTACTGCAGTATGTGTTTTTGGAATGTTGAAAACTATTCCACATCTCACTGGAATATCGAACTGTCGAACGTAATTGATCATAAATTGAGTATAGGTTTTTTTATTTTTCTATTTTTTTTTATTGATGAGGACGTAGTTCTGGAGAACTTGAAGTTGAGTGGAGAGAAAATACCTGCACGTTTATTGGCAAGGAGTGATGTGATGAAAAAAAAACACACTTGAAGCTTTATTTTTGAAGAAAAAAAAATCAAGTGGTATGTTTTAAAATATCGCGAGACTCGCCGTGGGTATGAGAATCCTTTCCAACTCTCTTGATTAGAAATTGAGCCTTGGTTTGTTTTTCTGCAACATCTTAGATTTCGATCAATCTTACTCTTTATCTATACCGTATACTTTACTCCCAACTCTACTTTCCTTCAAGAGAAAAAAAATCATGTTACCAAGAAGAGAATTGCAGTAGGAAATATAGTGAGACTTGAAGTACGATACAGTACTGGACAATTCTGCAGTTCGTCGAACCATAAATAATAAAAGGCAACTCTCGGTGGTTTGGAAGGCCGACCTTGTTCCTGACAAAAGCATAGTGATTTAAATTTCGGGCATTGGTATATCGTGAAAATAACATTTATTTATTCATTCTTCCCCTGCTTGTCCACCACCCAGCATGCCCGACAGCGGTATACAGTGAGACCCTCACATGCGGACACCTTGATGTGCAGACAATTCGACATAGGGACACTTATTTTATCATTAAAATGTAATGAAAAAGGCCCAACATGAGGACAATGACTCGACATAGGGATATTTTGTGATACAATTGCAAATAAGTTTCAGGCCAAATTGCAAGAAACAGATATTTCCAACCCTAAAGTTTATGCAAGAAAAGTTCTTGGGCATTTCTCTCACCAATTTCCCATCCATTTAGCCAATTTTAAAAAGTTACCTCCAGGATAGAGGGACTTCCTTCTCTCTTTTTCACTTGAATGTTATTTTTTACAGAGAATGTCAACATTTATATGTACTGTACAGAGGCATCAGTATTCAATGCCCCAAATGTTCATATTGTGTTGAAATATATTGATTGAATCAGTTTAAATTGGGAGCCAGTTTTTATCTTCATGGAATTTAGGTGAGAATTTTGTACGTAAAACACTCATTAAAAATTACGTAATTTAAGTTCAAGGGAAAATTAGACTCAACTTAGGGACAATTTGACTCAGGGACACTCTTGATGCGCCAATTATGTCCGCATCTCGGGTCTCACTGTTTTAAAAATTATTTTTTTCTCACGGTGTAGTGTTCGTGCACTGTATTCAGTATACCCAGATTGGATCCTAGAAATCTTCGATGTAACGCTGCTATTATTTTGTGAAACAGGCAGGTGTCATTAGAATCTTTACAACTTTATTCAACCTGATTCATATCAAGTTTAGCCATCGGAGGGAGATGATACTGCGCTGTACAGGACAATAACGTTCAGGCGACATCTACAGAGACTGAAAACAAATTCGAGATTGAACTGATTGCGTTTGAAATGGGTGGAGATCTATATAGAGGTTCCAGCTTGTGGAACATCTTTTTCCGATGCTCAGTGATTTTACCCAAACAAAGACATCTTGTCAAGTCAATTCATTACTGGAAAGGAACTGGGATAAACGAAATCAATGTGAGAAATATATGCAGCAATTTTTTTTGCGACAGCAGAAAGAAAAACAATGGGTTTTGTCTGATTTTTCAACCACGCAATTTCAGTTTTCAAGATTCGCGAGGAATTAAACCTCAACAAAACATAATTCTGTTTTTGAGAAGTTATATACTGTATTTTCAAGTTTTAAATTTCCTACTTTGGTCGAGTTTTGTCCCGGAATGCTTTGAGTAAGCATATAGGATGACAAATATCCAGATATTGACGGGAATCAAGGCAATTTAAGTTTGAAATTTTCTTCAAAAATAAAGAAATGTATGTGCTTCGTCAATTCATAACCCGAAAGAAACTGCGGTAAACAAAATGAATGAGAAACATTTTATTCAATAATTTGAGGAGTAAAAGTAGAATGAAGAAAGTCTGATTTCTTCTAACCACGGAAATCCAGGATTTATAAATAAAAATCACCAAAAATCCAACTTTGAGAAGCGATAAACTTCTCAGCTTCAAAATCCGACTTTGTTCAATTTTTCCACTGCAAACCGTTTTTCAGTGCTAGTATGAAAAATATCCAGATCTTGACTAAAATTAACGCACTTTGTCTTTGTACAAATTTTTTTTCGAAGATTACTCCAAAATCTCCAGTCCATTCTGTCATCCCAGGTTGATCAATCCAACTGGATTCTTGTAAAAAATAAAGAATACAACTTTTTCGTAAGCCAATTATTAATTTGCGCTGTCGCGCAAAATTTAGTACAGGTCGTGAATTTAATATACGTACTTGGTAAATTGTTTCATTTGTATTTTATTCCATTTTCCAAACCAGGTTCGAAATGGGCCGCCTGAAAGCGCTCAACAAGCAGCTGATGCAAGAGAAACTAAACGGATCCTCGTCAACCACTTCGCCATCATCATCATCATCATCAACAACAATAATGTCCAATGGCTCATCGAGTCCTTCGGAAATTGCGGAATCAGTCATTTCCCGTGATTCCACGAACTTGAGTGCCGCGGCGCCGCATGCAACTCCGACCAAGGCCGCCACTAATGGCGGCATTCAGGCCAATGGCTGCAAACGGTGGCGCAGTGACTCCGACGTCCTCACGCCCAACATGAAGGTGGTTCGTGTTGGGTCCGCTGTGTCCTTTCTGCTCAACAAGAGCGAGTGTTCCGAGAGCCACTCCAGCACNACTGGACAATTCTGCAGTTCGTCGAACCATAAATAATAAAAGGCAACTCTCGGTGGTTTGGAAGGCCGACCTTGTTCCTGACAAAAGCATAGTGATTTAAATTTCGGGCATTGGTATATCGTGAAAATAACATTTATTTATTCATTCTTCCCCTGCTTGTCCACCACCCAGCATGCCCGACAGCGGTATACAGTGAGACCCTCACATGCGGACACCTTGATGTGCAGACAATTCGACATAGGGACACTTATTTTATCATTAAAATGTAATGAAAAAGGCCCAACATGAGGACAATGACTCGACATAGGGATATTTTGTGATACAATTGCAAATAAGTTTCAGGCCAAATTGCAAAAAACAGATATTTCCAACCCTAAAATGTATGCAAGAAAAGCTCTTGGGCATTTCTCTCACCAATTTCCCATCCATTTAGCCAATTTTAAAAAGTTACCTCCAGGATAGAGGGACTTCCTTCTCTCTTTTTCACTTGAATGTTATTTTTTACAGAGAATGCCAACATTTATATGTACTGTACAGAGGCATCAGTATTCAATGCCCCAAATGTTCGTATTGTGTTGAAATATATTGATTGAATCAGTTTAAATTGGGAGCCAGTTTTTATCTTCATGGAATTTAGGTGAGAATTTTGTACATAAAACACTCATTAAAAATTATGTAATGTAAGTTCAAGGGAAAATTAGACTCAACTTAGGGACAATTTGACTCAGGTACACTCTTGATGCGCCAATTATGTCCGCATCTCGGGTCTCACTGTTTTAAAAATTATTTTTTTCTCACGGTGTAGTGTTCGTGCACTGTATTCAGTATACCCAGATTGGATCCTAGAAATCTTCGATGTAACGCTGCTATTCTTTTGTGAAACGTCAGGCAGGTGTCATTAGAATCTTTACAACTTTATGCAACCTGATTCATATCAAGTTTATCCACCGGACGAAAATACTGCGCTGTACAGTAGAAGAACGTTCAGGCGACATCTACAGAGAATGAACACAAATTCGAGATTGAACTGATTGCTTTTGAAATGGATAGAGGTCTATATAGAGGTTCCAGCATGGAATATCTTTTGCCAATGCTCCGTGATTTTACATCAACAAAGAAATCTTGTCATTTGTCACGTCAATTCATTACTGGCAAGGAACTGGGATGAACGAAATTGATGTGAGAAATATATACAGCAATATTTGTTGTGACAGCAGAAAAAAAACAATGGGTTTGGTCTGATTTTGTTCAACCACGCAATTTCAGTCATAAAGAATCGCGAGCAATGAAACCTAAACAAAACACATTCAGTTTTCGAGAAGTTATAGATTTTCAAGTTTTGAATTTCCTACTTCGGTCGAGGTTTGTCCCGGAATGCTTTGAGTAAGCATATAGGATGACAAATATCCAGATATTGACGGGAATCAACTTAATTTGAGTTTGAAATTTTCTTCAAAAATGGAGAAATGTATGTGCTTCGTTAATTCATAACCCGAAAGAAACTGCGGTTAACAAAATGAATGAGAAACATTTTATTCAATCATTTGAGGAGTAAAAGCAGAATGAAAAAAGTCTGATTTCTTCTAACCACGGAAACCCAGGAATTATGAATAAACATCACCAAAAATCCAACTTTGAGAAGCGTTCAACTTTTTCAGTTTTAAAATCCGACTTAGTTCAATTTTTCCACTGCAAATCGTTTTTCAGAGCTAGTATGAAAAATATCCAGATCTGGACTAAAATTAACGCACTCTGACTTTGCAAAATTTTTTTTCGAAGATTACTTTAAAATCTCCAGTCCATTCTGTCATCCCAGGTTGCTCAATTCGACTGGATTCTCCTAAAAAAAATAGAAACAGTTTCGCAAGCCAATTAATATTTTTTGCAGTCGCGCAACATGTAGTACAGTACGTGAATTTATTAAGCAGCAAGCAGCACGTACTTATTCAATTCCTTCATTTGTATTTTATTCCATTTTCCAAACCAGGTTCGAAATGGGCCGCCTGAAAGCGCTCAACAAGCAGCTGATGCAAGAGAAACTAAACGGATCCTCGTCAACCACTTCGCCATCATCATCATCATCATCAACAACAATAATGTCCAATGGCTCATCGAGTCCTTCGGAAATTGCGGAATCAGTCATTTCCCGTGATTCCACGAACTTGAATGCCGCGGCGCCGCATGCAACTCCGACCAAGGCCGCCACTAATGGCGGCATTCAGGCCAATGGCTGCAAACGGTGGCGCAGTGACTCCGACGTCCTCACGCCCAACATGAAGGTGGTTCGTGTTGGGTCCGCTGTGTCCTTTCTGCTCAACAAGAGCGAGTGTTCCGAGAGCCACTCCAGCACTGAGGACTTGAGTTGGTGAGATGATGCAAACTATACATTTACTTCTGTACAGTACAGTACTGTACTGTATTGAGGTCACTGATCAAGTGAGTGTAGTGAGGAGGAAATTGAGACGCAAGGAAGAAAACTACAGTACATTACACGTGAACCTTGATAAGTTGAACCTCCATGAGTCAAAATTCCTCCCTATAAGTCGAATTTTTTAAAAGTCTCAAGACTCAAGGATGAATGACAGCTCAACACACTCTAACAAAAATTGGAAATTGAAAGGGGTTTTTTTATCAATTAATTACAATGGCCTTGATCCAGTACTCTGCTCTGGATGCAAAAATTATTTCTATTGTCCTGGGATTGGCCAGAAAAAAGTCAAGTTGAAGACAATGCTTTAGAGTGTAGACAGCATCTCAGAGGACAAAAGTTCTTGCAGTTTTGCATTTTTTCTGGGGCGCTCTCTGTTTCCACTGGTTTTTGTCCTTGAGTGTTGCTTCCGCCTATTATTTTTCAAACAATAGAATCTGCAATAATTTTGGTCCAAGTTTTGACCCTCCATTTGGAACTTCTAAGCAATTCAATTATTGAGATTTAAACTTTTAAGAAGGTTTGAATTAAAATTTCCCAACAGAAACGACAGAAAGGGCAGAATTTCATTATGTTTTCCGATTATGTACATGCATAATTAATTTTGTTTTTTCCTTGTTTCTCTCTCTCTCAGGCACATAATTAATTTAGATTTTTTTAAATAATCTCTCTCTCTCTCTCTCTTTCTCAGGCAAAAGGGTAAACAAAGGTCTTGGCAGCTTCCAAGTTCTCAAGCCAATTCCTCATCATCGTGTTCAATAGTGAACACCATCAGTCACGTCTTGGACTCGACGTTCTCATCATCATCATCATCACCAGCAGCTGTGTCCAACAACATCAGCAGTCCGCCAAATACCTCATCATCATCATCAACACCAACATCATCATCAGTAGCAGCAGGAGATGGACGAGGGTCTGATCCCAACAGCAACGAAGACTCCAATCGACTTCTCTCGTCATCGTCGTCGTCGTCGTCGTCGTCGTGTTTGCACAGCACTGACTTGATGTCTCCTGATGCTGCCCTGCTCGATGACTCGTTGGACCAGTCCGACAGCGGGTTCTTCAGCTCTTCCGGCCAGAGGACCCCGGAAGCCGGGGTTCCCACGCCACCTCTGCCGGCGAGGAGTCATCATCATCATCATCATCAGAATAACAAGCCGCCGTGGATCCCGCCCAAGCCCGATCACCTGGTGACCAAGTTGAAAGGGATCAAGGCTGGGAAAGAAGCCAAGGTGGCGTCATCTGTCGTCAGTAAGGGGAAGCTCGGTGGAATCTTGAAGAAAACCAGTGTCAGCGAACCCAACCTTTTGTCGTCACGGTGAGGCCCATGATTGTAGAATATTTATTATCATTAATATTATTATTATTATTGCTATTATTTTCTAGTTGAAAGTAGATTTTTTTGGTCTCACATCACTTGCTGGTCCATGAATATTGACTCAAAAAGTCTATTTAAACAAACAGAGGCAAATATTTTAAAAAATAAAGCCAATAATGAGTTGCTGAATTGAATTCATATTCATGCAAAATTAAGCTGGTTTTTTTTCAAGTCACTGTTGAACCTGAAACTTGTGCATCAGTGAAATACAAATTGAGTGCAGGTGTTCCAAGATTCTTATTGCCTGTGACAAAGTTATGTTGCCAAAGTTGAGTCCAAGTGGTACCCTGCAATTTGACCCTAGTCTGTTGCTGGGCTATAGGGTAAAATTGTGAATCAGTCAAATTGCTAGACAATGTCAAATGCAAAGTTCTCCGTGTGCTTTTTGCATCTTTCTGTGGGTTAAGTTGTGGGGCAGAGGAGAAATTGCACATTGAGCTCCTAGCAAATGTGTCTGTCAAATTGCAGTATGGACAACATTTTGGGAGGTTGCATTGTGAGGTACTACCTACTTTACATACCTCATGCTACAATTTTCATCACTAATATTTTCTTGTTGTTATTGGAGAGAGCAAGAAAGTGAATGCACTCACAAAAGTTGTGCATTTGTACATTCTAAAGTGTATTTTCTTTCCCTTCTAATATCCATGTACAGCAGCTTATTTCTTTATTTTCCATTCTGATGTAATGGAATATGTTTCAATGTGGGTGGGTGTAGGAGAGGGTTTGGATGTGGGAACACTGCTTGAAGTTTATAAATGCTGAAAAGCAAAAAATAAAGCTTGCTGATCAATCAATCAATATCTCAAGATTCATTGCTTGGATCAATTTAACTGTGATCACAAGGAAGTTGGAATCACTTTCAATTTTATAATTTGAAAATTGAATGAGGTATGCACTTTGGTATGTTTTGTCGTTTGTGGAAAGTTTTCTTTGGCACAACATGTATTGTTGTTTGTTGTTGCCTATGAAAACTAGTTTCATCATGAAGTTCTTTATAATATCACTTTGTGACTGTTGTATGATTTGTTATCCAGGAAATACTCGAGTTTGTTTCCAAGACCTCTTTTTAAATTGCACCTTACTTCGAGGAAGCAAACAAAGAAGGATCTCCCTCCATATATGGAGCAAAGAAAATAATCGCAATTCGGTTTCTGGGTTACAAACTTTTAAGAAGGTTTGAATTAATAATTTTCAACAGAAACGACATATAGGGCAGAATTTCAATATTATTTTTGATTGTGTACATGCATAATTCATTTAGATTTTTTTGCTCTTCTCTCTCTCTCTCTTTCTCAGGCAAAAGGGTAAACAAAGGTCTTGGCAGCTTCCGAGTTCTCAAGCCAATTCCTCATCATCGTGTTCAATAGTGAACACCATCAGTCACGTCTTGGACTCGACGTTCTCATCATCATCATCATCATCATCACCAGCAGCAGTGTCCAACAACATCAGCAGTCCGCCAAATACCTCATCATCATCATCATCACCAACATCATCATCTGCAGCAGCAGCAGCAGGAGATGGACGAGGGTCTGATCCCAACAGCAACGAAGACACCAATCGCCTTCTCTCGTCATCGTCGTCGTCGTCGTCGTCGTCGTGTTTGCACGCTGACTTGATGTCTCCTGATGCTGCCCTGCTCGACGACTCGTTGGACCAGTCCGACAGCGGGTTCTTCAGCTCTTCCGGCCAGAGGACCCCGGAAGCCGGGGTTCCCACGCCACCTCTGCCGGCGAGGAGTCATCATCATCATCATCATCATCATCCTCAGAATAACAAGCCGCCGTGGATCCCGCCCAAGCCCGATCACCTGGTGACCAAGTTGAAAGGGATCAAGGCTGGGAAAGAAGCCAAGGTGGCGTCATCTGTCGTCAGTAAGGGGAAGCTCGGTGGGATCTTGAAGAAAACCAGTGTCAGCGAACCCAACCTTTTGTCGTCACGGTGAGGCCCATGATTGTAGAATATTTATTATTATCATCATCATTATTATTATTATTGCTATTATTATCTAGTTGAAAGCAAATTTTTTTGGTCTCACATCTCTCGCTGGTCCATGAATATTGACTCAAAAAGTTTATTTAGACAAACAGAGGCGCAGATTCAGAAAAAAAGAAAGCCAATGAGTTCCTGGATTGAAATCATATTCATGCAAAATTAAGCTAGGTATTTTTTTTTCAACTCACTGTTGCACCTGAAACTTGTGCATCAGTGCAATGCAAATTAACTCCAGGTGTCCGAAATTCTTATTGCCCTGCAAGTGGTACCCTGCAATTTGACCCTAGTCTGTTGCTGGGCTATAGGGTAAAATTGTGAATCAGTCAAATTGCTAGACAATGTCAAATGCTAAGTTTTCTGTGAATATTTTGCATCTTTCTGTGGGTAAAATTGTGGGACAGAGGTGAAATTGCACAGTGACCTCCCAGCAAATTTGTCTGTCAAATTGCGGCATGGACACATTTTGGGAGGTTGAATTGTGAGGTACCCCCTACTTGTACAAATATCATGCTAAAATTTTCCTAACTAATATTTTCTTTTTGTTATTGGGAAGGGCAAGAAAGTGGATGCATTTACATCAGTTGTGCAATTGTACATTTTTAGATATATTTTCTTTCTTTTCTAATACCCGTGTACAGCTTATTTATTTATTTTCCATTCTGATGTGATGAATGGGATGAATGTGGGTGGGGGTAGGAGGGGGTTTGGACGTGGGAACACTGCTTGAAGCTTGTAAATTCTGAAAAGCCAAAAATAGAGCTTGCTGATCAATCAATCAATATCTCAAGATCCATAACTGGGATCAATTTCTCCGTGATTGCAAGAAAGTTGAGAAACATCTTCAGCTTCAATTTGAAATCACCTGAAATTTTATAAGATGAAGATTGAATGAGATTTTCACTTTGGTTTGTTGCAATGCAATTTATTTTGTCATTTGTGGAAAGTTTTCTTTGGCACAACGTATATTTGTGTTGCCTAGAAACACTAATTTTATCATGAAGTTCTTTATGATCTCCCTTTGAGATTGGGTGGCATGATTGCTTATTTTCATTATCCCAGTTATACAAAATATATACAGTAGTCTTTGGAGAACATCCAAGCCGAGAGGATACTCCTGCTTTCTTCATATTTAAAGCCATGGAGTGTAAAAATTAGTATATTAAAATTAGTATTGCTTTAAGGCTATCCAATTTCCTCAGCACTCTGATGTTCCTTGCATCTGTTTGTATTTTCAAGCAGTTTAAAATTTGTAACAATTATGACTTTATGGGCTTGACTAATCTTACCTGTCTCCATACAACTTGTCACTGTCTGTTGTGTAGTGGTTAAATCACTTGACTGACTTTTTAAATACATTCTTATCTACATTCTTTCCAGCATTTTAACTTTGGATAAACATGCATGCCAGCAGACAAGTTGACTAGGTTCAGTAAGAATTCGTTTTTCATGTCCCTCTGTCAGACCAAAGCTTAAAGATGTTTGACCTGTAAATGAGTGGGCATGTACGTATATTTAAAACTTGATTTTTTGGGTTTGTTTTGAAGGAACCTTGTGATGAAGGAAGCAGTACCAAAGAGACCCAGCAAGACGAGATTGACTCTGTCCACTTCTAGTGGAAATTTGACAGAGGGGATTGTGCAGGCTAATTTTGAAGAATTCCACTTGGACTTTCCACCGGCTGCCTCACCATCCTCAACATCTTCTTCTGGTTCAGACTACCATTCAACTACCTCAGGTGATTATGGCTTCACATGCAGGAAACTCCTGTTTCACTGAAGTCATTCGGTAAAGTTTAGGATTCAGAAATGATTAATAAACGAATACATTTTCTTTGTATGCAAGCATCATCTGTTTGTTTCAGCATTTATTCAAAAAATTTGGTTCTTGGAAATTTCAAAAAGGATTGGTCCAAAGAAACATAATTGGATTCTAAATTTTTAATTTTCTCTCCACAGTAATTCCATGAAAATAACTTTGAAATTATGGCAATTCTTTACATATTTATCCTGGAAGTACTGTACAGTATTTCAAAGCAGGGTTCTTCAACCTTTTTGGGCCCCCAAACCAAAATATTTCAGTAACTTTTTTTCTGATGATTGGCAAATTTCCCAGATACAGTATTTTCTGTTCACAGGCAAATTTTCATAAAATGTTTGCAGAATAAAAAAAAAGTTTTGCTTGAAAGACTCTGTGGTAAGCATTTAAAAAGTTTCTCTTTTTTTCAAAAATCGAGAATAATTGAAGCAGCTTTAGTGGAATGTCTTTAAAAAAATAAGAAGGTTGGGCTTGAAGAAAGGTTCCTTAGAATGGAAAAATTAAATTTCAGCACGTGAAAATTTGTCTGACGTGTTATTAGGAGAAAAGCCAACTTTCATTTATCATTAGATAATTTCAATTGCCAATGTCTTTCCGAATTACAGGGAAACATGTAACAGACTTTAGTGCTTCTTTTGATAAATTTATCATGCTGCAGAAAATTTCCCTCAGATTGGCAAAGAACTTCTGCAGACTGGCGCTGGTCCATGGACCTCAATGAGTTTGGTAACACTGTCCTAAAACATTTTTTGTCTGTTCCCAATACAATTGCATTCCTATTTACTCAACTAACCTAGAATCTCATAATTATGATGGATTTTTCTCAAATCAGGTTAATTGGGAGTTCATTGTAGCAAGATTTCCTTGTACACAAACTATGTATGATAGCTTAGTTATACAGTGAGACCCTGAGATGCGGATGTAATTGGTGCATCAAGAGTGTTTTCAAGTCAAAATTTCCCTAAGTTGAGTCTCCTTTTCCCTTAGACTTACATTATATAATCTTTAATTGGTGCTTTATGTAGAAAATACTCACCATAATTCCATTACAATAAAAATTGTGTCCCTATTTAAACTGATTCCAATAAATCAATATATTTCAACACAATATGGGAATTTGGGGAATTGAACAGTGATACCTTTGTAGGGTACATAGAAATGTTGGCATTCTCTGTAAAAATAATATCTAAGTGAAAAAGAGAGAAGGAAGTCTCTCTCTGCTGGAAGTAATTTTTTAAAATGAGCTACATGGATGGTAAATGGGTGAGAGAAATGCCCCAGAACTTTTCTTTCTTCAATTTTAGGGTTGGAAATATCTGTTTCTTGTAATTTGGTCTGAAATGTATTTGCAATTTTATAACAAAATAATATCTGTTTCTTGTAATTTGGCCTGAAATGTATTTGCAATTTTAAAACAAAATGTCCCTATGTCGAGTCAGTGTCCTCGTGTCGGGCCTTTTTTTTATTATTTTTTTAGGATGAAATAAGTGTCCATATGTTGAATTGTCCGCAGGTCGAGGAGTCCGCATGTGGGGGTCTCACTGTATATATAGTGTACAGGCAGTACCTCGCAATTCGACCGTCCCGGAATTCGACGTTCGAATTTCCAGGGAGGTTGACTCGCAATTCCACCCTTGCCCCACAATTCGACCTGCTTTGAACATTTTTTCTCGTTTTTGCATTGATATTTTTTTAATTTCACGAAGTGTCTCGCAATTCGACCCTAGTTTGACTACGGATTAGGGTCGAATTGCGAGGTACAACCTGTATACATACACTGTAAATGCAGAGAAAAAAAAAGAACATGGTCTGAAAAAAATCTGCGCTTTTAATACAGTATTCCGTACCGGGTATTGGTGAAAAAATTGCTAATAAACGATGGAACGATTAATAACTCACATTTTCGTCACGGGAAAGACCTCTGATCCGCTTTAATACACAATACCACATTTTCGAAAATAGGAGTAAAAAAACTGAAAGAAGAAATGATTACCTGCCGCTATTCGAAGAAGAAACGATGGTGAAATAAAGCGTAACGGTCTCGGGTATCAATCAGAATCAACACGAGCCGAATGGCTTAAATTCAAATAAAAATGCATACTGATATTCTCGCCGGATCAGCGTACCCAAAACAATTTCCTTCCAAACCAACTCTAAAAACGGTTGGATTAAAGCGTCCGATTGTAACAAAAATAGTCGTTAGGATACACTCGAGATACGGGAATTCATCCGCAACTGACAAGTTGCCTGCGCCAAGTTTGAGAGAAAAACAAATTGCGAACACGAGCTTGCGAAAACGCCTATTTTGTCAGCCTATTTTTTCCCCCCGCACCTTCTTAAAGAACAGGTTCATCTACGAGGGGCCTCTTGAGAAATCACGCTGAAAAGCTCATTCTTGGAAAGCAATATTCCGCTGGCATTTCTGTCGGCGAGAGGGGAGGAGAGAGAAAACTTTGCGTCTCTCTTTTTTTTCTTCATATTTTTTTTCTGGCAAAAATCCAATCAAGAAAAGGCCTCTCACTCTCTTGCGCGGATAATAAAACGCAAGACGAGGAAAGGTATCCAGGAAGAAAATCGCAGTGCGCCGCATTCAAGTCTCGACTTTTTTTTTTTTTTAGCGCTTTTGGCAGTTTCTTTTCATGCGCACATGTCCGGGGGAACACGAGCCAATGCCCGCTTCCCAGACACGGGGGCGTCTGCTTCGATCGAAGCAGCTCTAAAAAGTACATGATTCGTCCTTTACTGCAAAGCAGTACTGTACGATGAAATTAATGTTTCTCTACAGTCTAAAACTCTAAATCTTCTTTTCAGGATATTTTAGTTTATTTCAGCTAATCTCACGCTGCGTAAGGCGTAAACTTCGAATACACATGCTGACTGGAAAACCAACAATGGACGCTTCGACTGTTTGCGGAAGACAAATTTAACAAAACATCCAAATACAGTACTGTACAAAACCTTTTAAAAATGACGAATCTCGTTATAACGAATATCTGATTACAACAAAGTCGTTTACCAGGCTAGGTCCCTGACCAATAGCTGTTACGTTAAAAAGTTCTTTCACAATTATTTTGCGTTACAACGAAGCTAAATATGGGTTTACTGCTTCGAGGAAACGAGATTTTATTATTAGTTTTGAAGTTAAAAGAACTGCATTGCCACGGAAAAAGTATGCACAAAATTTCAACTCGATAGGAAAATTAGAAGTGGGTAAAATTAATTTACAAGATTTGATACGAAACATGCGCACATTTTCGAGATTGATAAGTTGACTTGTAAAAGACTAGAATGCATTTAGCAAACGAGCTAAGAAATGTGTCACGGAATTAAATGTTTTGATCTTAGAAATTCGAGTTCATTCTTTTTTCCCACAGACGTCCAAAAAGGTTCGAACTTTCATCCTCTGGAAATCAATTTTTCGGGCGATTCAAAATTGTAATCAAACATGACAGAATCTCTGAACCTTGAAGTGATGTTGAGAAATGCTGCGGTTGGGCCTTGAACAGTCCGTCCAGAAGCAATTATTCGAGTCGAAAAAAATCAAAACAAGAAATTGAACTCGCGGTTTAAATGTGACTGGAGCAATCACTTCCAAAGGTGTGATAAATAATTGTTGGATTTCTCAATCAATCCGAAAGTACCGAATTTCAACGAAGATTCGCGAACGTCCCTTTTCCGAGACATGGACGAATTGATGTTCGTGACTTCTTCTCTGAAAACTGCAAGAATGCAAATATCACAAATGAATGCTGTAGCTTTTTTTTATTCATGTAGTGTACAATCCAGTAATAAATTTCAGCAGTTCATATTATAGCGACCTAGACCCTTGCACAAGTCTCGCAACTTTCATGGATCACTAATCATCGATACTATTGCTCATCTTTAGCAAAACATATTTCACCGTCGGAATTCGCTTTGGTTCCACTTGGAGTGCTCAGTCAGTGCTTGTTTGCTGCTCGTACACGATCCATGAAACCAAAGCATCAATTATATGAAGTGCGTATTGAAACACGTGGATGAAAACAAGTTCTTCCTCATTTCGAACGATGATGTTTGACGGTGATGATGTATAACAAAGAACAGCCTCGTCATCGCACAAACAACACGGACTACAAAAGCTGAGATCTCCATCCTGGTAAAAGCTTTTGTTCAAACAAATCAACATTGCACTCGAAAAAAGCGTGAGTTCATGCGCAGCAGGCACTGATGAATTTCGTCCGCAGCTTTTAGAGAAAATGAGATCATTGCTTCATCTCGGATGTTTTCCCGCATTTCATTGCTATCCAGTTCTCCAAAACCGAATCACTGATCGATTTTAATGTTTTATCCGAAAACCAGCATCTAGCAGATTCCAACAATTTTAGTAAAGAACTTCATCAATATTCCTTCATGAATTCGAGCATATAATTTAAATTCCGCAGCCATCGTTCCAACAAGAAGATCATCGATCGTCTGCATTTTCATTCAAAAATCATAATAATTTCTTGCCGAATGCAAGATTTTTATTCCACTTCTGAGAAAGATTATCATATTTACGGGACTACAGGTCGGATATGCATTTACATACGAATCACTGGCTGACATTCCGAGGAAAAATTCAATAGTCCGACAAAAATATTTCCGAAGAGAAAAATGTGCCCCAAAAGCGAATAAAAAAGAGTTCAGTTTGGTCCGTAAATTTACCGATAATAAAAATCATAAGCTGAAAAAAATACGATATTGCTCTTGAATACTGTACCAGCCTACAGATTGCTTACTGAAAACAAATGCTTCCTCCTTTCGATAATCGTATTATTCTTCCATACATATAAAAACGACTTTTTCCTTTTTTTCCAATTTTTTTCATCAGCGACAATCTTCCATATTTACTCAAAGGTAGACCTCATTGTCTCAGTTGTACGAATAGCTTAAAGCGGTGGTCGTAGAAAGAATTGCGTTTTAAAGCTGAATAAATACAGCTTCGAAGGCAAACCAAATGAAGAAATACGAATATCTGATGCATCCAGATCTAAGAATACCGTTATGACAAAAACTATCGCTACATTTCGGAACCGCTGAAAAGTAGACAGAATCCTAACTGAAGGAAAATCAAGCGCACGCTACATCATCATTATGGGTTGATGCAAAAAAATAAGCAGGAAACGAGCAGCAGAAGCTGCGGAACTTTGGAAATAACACAAATATAAAAAGAAAAGAATGTGGAAATTAATGTCACTTCGGCCTCATCGCGGAACAGCAGGTGCGGTCAGCCGGCCACGTGATCAATACTCGGCACGACAACGATCACCACGCAACTACCGACTAACGGCGCGTTGGCAGATAAAAATAAACCTCCTCAGCTTCACCAGATTAAAATGAAATAAAATAAAAAAATCCCTGCCCTCGTGGGATAAACGAATGTGGGAGAAAAAATGAGCAATAATAACTCTCCTCGCACGTAATTTATTCACGAACGGAAAGCCGCGAATTTCCGACAGCTGCTCTCATAACGTCAGGTGAGTCCCGAGAAAAAATTATTTTTCCACGTCTTTTCTACCTCGCGATTTTTTTTTTCTTCCTCAGGCCGTCAGTATTGACTCAAAATTATTTTTCTTGTAGGCAAAACGTGAGGCATTCAAAGCGGGTGAGGAAAAAAAAACGAGTTGCCGCAGTTTGGAAGCCTGCGGGCATTTGAATTGTGAATTTCTGCAAATAAACTCAATACTGCATTGACACAGAAAAAATATATTGTTCTACTCCCGCAAATCTGATCCTGATTTAGGATTTCTTCAGTATAATCAACTACACAAGGGGTGTTCGATTTTCGCTCGCTATTCCAGTAAAGCACGTCATTCATTTGAAACTCTTTTTTTTTCGTAATTTTGCCTTCGTTAGACTCGAGCTTGCACCTTTTTTTTATATCCTGAATTTCTAATTTCAACGCATCACTAGAGAGACCCTTTTGGTCAGTTTTTCATACACTTGATTGTACGGAGATCTTACCAAACAAAATGCAAAATATGTTCTGAAATCTTGTGCGGATGAAAGAGGAATCAGTGATGAACTGGTGGCTAATTGCTTTGTTCCCCAAGATGGGTAGGAGGAAAAATTGAAAACAGAAATTGGAGAACAGGAAATGATAGTCAATCGCTTGGAATTGAGATTCATCGGATCATCGAGGTGAAGAAAAGTACTGTACAACCTTTTTCAAGATTGCATCATTTTTGAAGACATGATAGTTTTCGTGTGCAACACCACGTCCTGTGTATCAAGTACTCGTGAATCTACCTCAGATTAACAACAACAAAAACCGATATTGCAGTTCACAGCCATCTCACGATTTGCTTTCAATACTTATTTCACATTCCATCTCATGATACCTGCAAGCTACATTTTAATGGAATTCCGGTGCCAATTTTGATTTCCTGGTCATTTTTTGTTCCCCCAGCTTCACCTTGACAGCATCATTTGCACCTCACATGCACATAGAGGAAGTGTCACGCGTACCACAGATTGAAAAGCCGTTATTTTTTTTACAAATCACGCCAAATTTTTGCGAAATGGACTTTTACTAAGTTCCAAAAGCTATATTCGCGTAAGAGATGCAGTATCTTTGGTTTCTGTAATTTTTTACAATTATCTTCTCCCTTCTTCTAAAAATAGCCCAGTCTGCCAGACACCAGAAGGAAAAACGCATGGTATTTTGTGAGCAATCATTCGCCTCAATGCGGGCATTACAGGCTGTTCTTTCAAGGCCCTTGTCCGAATCGTGATCCATTTACCGAGTGTCATCAAGGAAGAAGTCCCCAAAAAAAATAAAAAAATAATAATAATAATGTCTAGAAGCCGCTCTAACCGAGCAGTCGCGATCGGAATATCAATGAGGTCTTTCTCTGTTGGACCGGACAAGCTGCGCACTTCCTTGACGAGACGACGTCGTGTTCGATCGTGTCACGCATAAAGGGTCGAATCTGGCCATCCACGATCCGAACACCGTCTGTCATCGTTCAGCTGCGGGAAAGAACAGACTCTCGCACACATCCCCCCACTTTCTGTGATGGCTCGACCCGAGGCGAAGTGGTTTCCGATCCTCGCCACTGATACGAATTCAAAATAATCCAGGAAATTACCTCTCTGGAAACAGAACTTAAGACCGTGCAATCGTCTTTTGTTCGTCGACCGAAGCACATGATCACGCTGATCTTTTTTTTTCTTAAGAAAAGAAGAATAAAAAATATAAAGGGATTCGGATAAAATAACCACCATCGGCCCGACAGCGACCCTGAATTGTCAATCAGCACGCGTTACATGACGTGATTTTACGGCTCGAATACATATCATAAATCTATCATCAATATGAACACTTGTCAATGTGTCAAGAACTGGATATCGAGTGGAAGGTTCCTCGCATTCAGGGAGGTTCTCCGAGTCACGCACTTTATCGCGCTGATATTTTCAAATTTAAAAAATGGAGACGTGAAAACGAGAAACAGCAATAACCTTTGCTGTGAATTTCATGAACGGGATTTAATAATTTACAGCCGTCCAAAAAAGTTCTTGATCTTATGCCCAAAAAAAAACATAGATCCTCTAAATTTTCTGACTGAAGCTTCAAAAAATCGGTCCCATAAAATGAGCATCGTGATCCGAGTATAGATTATAGAAACGCATTAGTGAATATGGTAATACAGTACAATACATGAAATCATTTCGAAATTACGAAATAACTTCGATTATAAGTAAATCCTTCAATTCTCGATGCTTTCAAGTAGCCAAACCCCAGGCCCAACTTTCGGTTCAATGAGTGGACGCAAAGCAGCTGTATAATTGGTCATATCAGCCGGTTTGTGTTCCTCTAATTGGCTAATTATCCGGCCTAATTTTCTCAGCTAATGTCCTTCGATATTTCCTGGGATTCATGAATATCATGCCAGGACATCAATTATACGCGATGCTTGATTATCCACACAATGTCATCCAGCTATTATACAAGATAATCACACGTCTACTGTAATTAACTCGAATCAAATTCTTATTTGAGTCCGAAGTCAGCCTCTGGGCATTTTTACCTTGGCGACATTCTCCAATCGGTGAAAATTTCTACCGAGGCCGTTCTTCTCCGTGGCATTTTATTTCCCAGTATATTCTTGTGGCACCCATCGCGCGATTCTTGTACTGCATTTAGAACAGAAAATTACTGCACATGATCGTCGAAACCGCGTTCAGGATAAAAATTGAAATTTCCTGTTCAAATTCAATACTTCCTTCGAAATGAAACCGAGAGTTCAGTATGTAAAAATAAATGACAAAAATAATGCAGGCTTCAATGCTCAAATTTCTTGCACGTACAGTACTCCAGCTGAGTCCTTCAATCTTCGACGCGACCAAATGGGTTCCGATCAGCGCCCATTTCATTGAATCGCGTCAGTATCACGCAAATAAAATTGACTGACCGCATTTTCGAAAGCATCCTATCACGTCGTCAACAAATCGATATGACAGTTCTTAAACAGATCGTCCTCATGAAAAAAAACCCCAACGCAACCCGAGAAGTCGCCATAAGAAACAGAAGCGCTCAACGATTCCCCTCGCACATGATTAATTGTTTTTCGGGTCCATAGTCTCTGTCGCACGAAAAAAATGCAATAAAATAAAAGGCGAAGGCCAGTAGGAGCTACTCATGAGCATCACTCAAGAAAAAAATAATAAAAGAAAAACCTTGGTTTGTTTCAGGGACGACACAATCAGACTTGGGGTCTTGGGAGATGAAAATCTCTCGCCCGAGAGTCAAGTCCCCGCAGCACCACGTGCACGCACGAGTTCTTAGTCGGTACACAACTACACGCACACACACACATATATATACATACAGTACACATACATACATACATACATGCATGCATACACCCCTCGGAGAAAGTCGCCAAAACGATTTCGGAATCGCTCCTACGCGTCCAAACAACAATATTCGTTGCTCTGGGGAAAACAGAGCGAGGAAGCGGCGGGGATAAACACGCCATTACGCCGCAGCGGCCGTCCATCACGCCAGCAGTTCAAGACCCGGATGATTTGGTTGTTTACCGCAGTAACAAATCATTCCCGGAGCCGCACACAAAAGAAATCGGCCTCACAAGTACTTATACGGTGTTGCAAATGGCTCGGGAACAACCTTTTTTTTTTTCTTCTTCTTCGAGATGAGCTGGGACAAAAGAACTCTTCGGGAAAGAATAAGTCGGGATTGCCTCGCGTGTGACCCACGGTTATAATCACCCGTGGGGTCACCGGAAAATATCTTCATGGGATTTCGTCAGACTGATGGCGGAAAACCCCCTCGAAAATCTCCAATGAAGAACATTTCTTCACTAAACCATCTTTCAATAAACGAAAAGAAAAGCAAATGATTTCTTCCTGCAAATGAAACAATGCTAACATCAGTGAGACAGTCAAGGTTGAATTAAAGAGGTTTCAACTAAATTCTCCTTCCACAGCGTGCGCCACAGTGGATAAAATTTACTATTTTTTGATTACGTACTATTCGCCCCTGTGAAGCATACAACTACTTTTCTGAGAAAGTTGGGGAAAATGCTGTTGAAATTCCAAAATAATTCGAGTATGATCAACACCCACCGATTTTTTCCCCAACAACCTCGAAAGAAAACGTCCGAAGGTGTTGTGCAATGACCAAAACCAGTCCCAGGAAAAAAAGTCTATTGATTCTAGTTCTTCCTGGGACCACAGAAAAAATATGAAATATATCTTCGTTTTAAATTTGGTGGACTTGGTTGGTGGATGAAACTACGAAAACTGCACATGGTTTGTAATTGATACACTGCACTTGTTCTGCTTTGCAACACAATGTTTTCAAGTTTTCACTGGCACGTCTTCATTACGATTTGACACCAATAAAATCAGCCTCATCTAATTTCGTGGATACATTTTTCTGGGTTTATGAGGTAAAAGCCCATTAAACAAGGCTTTGTTTGCACTTATACTCAATGGGATCAACAGATGGAAATGCATAGACAATTTATCCATCAGTCTCGAGCTCCAGTGCAGAAATATACTGCAAAACCAACGCATGAAATACAGATGTAGAAAGGAGAAAAACTTCCGATTTGCAAAAGTCCCTATCAAATTACACGTCGCTTCTCCCAGCATTAAAAAAAAAAAAAAAAAAAAAAAAAAAAACAAAAAAAGAAAAACACAAAAATAAAAAAAAAAAAAAAAAAAAAAAAAAAAAAAAAAAAACGTTAAGGGAAGATCGCTGCTCGAAGCAGCAGCAGCGCTTGGATTAAACCTCGACGTCGGATTTTCAGGCATAAAATCGCCATAAATCCAGTCAACATGCAAATACGCACGAACTTCCCGCTAAATCCGGCATTAAAGAAAATCCTCCACACCAAGATCCGCCTGTACCGTATCACACAGGCTGTTGAACTTCTCAGTCGCCAACGCAACACAACGCCACGCCAGCCTCCAAAAAAAAAAAAAAAGCAAGATGGCAACAATAAAATAAAAACAGCGACTGCATCACACGAACAGCGTAACTTAGCAATTTAGAAGAAGACGAGGAAAAAAGTAAGGCCAGGTGCGAAGTGGGGAGAAGGACCTGTGTTGGTCTTTTTCACGGCCATGATTGCGGGGTCCTTTTTTTTCTCGTCCCTCTGCCTCGCCGCAGAAAACGCCGCGGACCAAAAAACGCTGTTTTTCTTTACCCCGCAAGAAAAAGTTCAGAAGAAGCCAACGGGCAAAAGTACCAGATGGACAATCAAGTGTCATTTGCGACGGCTTCCTCGGAGTTTTCCTTTTGTTCGTGAATCTCAATTATTCTCGCCGGTGAAATTACAGTAACAGTTTTCCGTAGCAGAATATTTCATTCACCAGGATTCACTGAAGATGGAAAAAAGATTCCTGAAAGTACAGTAATTGTACTGTACCAGAGCCAGGACGGAAAAGTACTGTATGTAATTCGAAAGTTGAACTCTGATTCGGGGTCTTTTTTCTTTCAAATCGTAAGACACACATAACCAAGAAGTGAAGTTCAGCTCGTTCAGGACGGCTAACATTTTTTAAACAGATAAAATCCCGTCGAGTTTAGAAATATTGTATTCACACGTGAAAAACGCCGCACACCCAAGACCGAAAAACGCTGTTTTTCTTCACTCCCAAATGAAAGTTCAGAAGAAGCCAACAGGCAAAAGTACCAGATGGACATCATTTGCTCTTGGCTTCTTCTTAGACGTTCTCCTTTTGTTCGTGAATCCCAATGATTCTCGCCAGCGAAATTACAGGAACAGCTTTATTAGCCGTATATTTCAGCACACCAGAATTCACGAAAAAATGCCTGAATAATTGTACCTTACGAGACCTAGGAATTTTTTTTAAATACTGTCATTCGAAAGTCGAACGGTGGTCCGGGTTCCTTTTTTCTTTTAAATCGTAAGACAGACATGAAGTGAGGTTCAGCTTGTTCAGGTATAGGCTAACATTTTCAAACAGATAAGATTCCGCCAGGCTTTAAAATATTCACGCTTAAAACTGACGTGACGAATAACCTTGGAATTATTCCCGGCCGTTTAATGTTCCCCTAAACGATTTTCTTTTACAAGGAAGAAGAACGAGAATCCCAGCTGTTTTAACGGAGCGAAGCAAAACGAGGGATCAAAGTTCATTCAAATGGAAGTTTCAATGTGACCCTTGGGAAAATTGTCATTGTGTTTTTTCAAAAGAGTCGTATTTTTCTCGCTTAAAGCCTCAGACGCGGTACATTTTGGTCAACGCAAACGAACCCCGTGGGAGGTCCAGAGTCGGAAGGAAGGAAGCAAGACAACCGGCGGTCATATTTGTCTTTCGCCTCCGCAACCGTTCCAGCAAAACACGGACAGAACCCCAATGAAATTTTCCTCGTCGACCCGGAGTTCAACGCTCGAAACCGACCAACTTTATGCATAAATCAGGCGAACTGGGGAATGAGCTAAAAAAAATTTTCTAACCTCAGGTTTAAAGGGACGAAAAACTTCAATAAATCTTCGCATTTTCAAATCAGGGATGTCAATTCGAAAACAAAACACAGTTACGCTACTAGTTGAAAACAACCCGTGAAATTTCAAAATCGATTTTCCGCCATAAACTCGGGAGTTTTGCGGATGTTGAAAACGAAAATTCCAGCAGTTTTGATGCAATCTCCAAGTGAAAGAATGCAGCACATCGGATTAAGTCATACTGTAAGAGAGAAAAGTCGAGAAATCGATGCAAGACATTTCTTTCTGCCATTGAGGGTAGGTTCTCTATTCATTAAAACGAATTCCAAAATAAATTCTGACAACGAAAATAAACTTTTTTTCAACTGAAAATCACTTTTCCACAGTTGAGTTATGAGACTGGTTCAACAGCACTATTTCGTCATTTTCAAAACAAATTTTCAAATTGTAGTCCTAACATGAGTTGAGCTGTACTTACCAAAAGAATACAATCTCAAATTTTCATTATTTCACTTTTATTACGCAAATATTCTTCCACGCAAAGGGTCAAGAAAAATGAGAATTTACCGAGAAACAGAGACATACCTTTGTACCCTTTTTGAATTGAAAATAACGGTACAGTATTTATTCATCCAGGAACTCCGAAGACCTTAAAAACCGCCTTCTCAGTCCCGGTTTGAATCGATGGTCTCATCCATTCAAAAGAAAGCCAGAAGGTTTCCGGAAAAAAATAAAATAAAATCATGGCAATCGCACACCAATATTTTTTTTTCCCCACACGCTCGATCATTCCTTTATCGAGAGCATCTTTCCAGACGCGGAAATTGCGGCACCGTTCGTTTCAATCTTTGTTATTGCCACTCAGAGACTGCGAGCGAAATAAACCTTATCAACCAGGTCATCCGTTGACCTTTTCGACTGAAACCGAGACACTAACGAATAGGGTTTTTCTCGAGCAGCGAATTGTTCGCAGCGAAAGTCCTTTTTGTCTCATGATAACTCCTTCGCCAGCATCTCGGTGCTTCATGCGATCAAGGAATCTACAACAACTATTCGGTGCACAAAATAATCATCACCGCATCTCGGTTCTTCCTTTGCTCACCTCGAGTACTTCATCGCGTAAAAAGCACGACGAGTGTAATGAGCTCNCGCAACCGTTCCAGCAAAACACGGACAGAACCCCAATGAAATTTTCCTCGTCGACCCGGAGTTCAACGCTCGAAACCGACCAACTTTATGCATAAATCAGGCGAACTGGGGAATGAGCTAAAAAAAAATTCTAACCTCAGGTTTAAAGGGACTAAAAACTTCAATAAATCTTCGCATTTTCAAATCAGGGAGGTCAATTCGAAAACAAAACACAGGTACGCTACTAGTTGAAAAAAACTCGTGAAATTTCAAAATCGATTTTCCGCCATAAACTTGGGAGTTTTGCGGATGTTGAAAACGAAAATTCCAGCAGTTTTGAAGCAATCTTCAAGTGAAAGACTGCAGCACATCGGATTAAGTCATACTGTAAGAGAGAAAAGTCGAGAAATCGATGCAAGACATTTCTTTCTGCCATTGAGAGTAGGTTCTCTATTCATTAAAACGAATTCCAAAATAAATTCTGACAACGAAAATAAACCTTTTTTTAAACTGAAAATCACTATGCCACAGTTGAGTTATGAGACTGGTCCAACAGCACTATTTCGTCATTTTCAAAACAAATTTTCAAATTGTAATTCTAACATGAATTGAGCTGTACTTTCCAAAAGAATACAATCTCAAATTTTCATTAATTCACTCTTATTACGCAAATATTTTTCCACGCAAAGGATCAAGAAAAATGAGAAATTGCCAAGAAACAGAGACATACCTTTGTACCCTTTTTGAATTGAAAATAACGGTACAGTATTTATTCATCCAGGAACTCCGAAGACCTTAAAAACCGTCTTCTCAGTCCCGGTTTGAATCGATGGTCTCATCCATTCAAAAGAAAGCCAGAAGGTTTCCGGAAAAAAAATAAAACCATGGCAATCGCACACCAATATTTTTTTCCCCACACACGCTCGATCATTCCTTTATCGAGAGCATCTTTCCAGACGCGGAAATTGCGGCACCGTTCGTTTCAATCTTTGTTATTGCCACTCAGAGACTGCGAGCGAAATAAACCTTATCAACCAGGTCATCCGTTGACCTTTTCGACTGAAACCGAGACACTAACGAATAGGGTTTTTCTCGAGCAGCGAATTGTTCGCAGCGAAAGTCCTTTTTGTCTCATGATAACTCCTTCGCCAGCATCTCGGTGCTTCATGCGATCAAGGAATCTACAACAACTATTCGGTGCACAAAATAATCATCACCGCATCTCGGTTCTTCCTTTGCTCACCTCGAGTACTTCATCGCGTAAAAAGCACGACGAGTGTAATGAGCTCCGGAAAAGAATAGACACGACGTCCTTTCCTTCAACTCAAGTCCAGAACATAAAAATGTATTTTCACAAAGCTTTAAAAAGAAAAAAGGAAGTACTTCCCTACACTCCTTGCGAGAGCAACAAAAAAAAGGTTCCTGGAAAAGGCAACTTTGCCGAGTCACGGCGTGAATGTTATTTTTCCAGACGGCCGCAAACAAGATGGATCACGTTGAAGCGCATTCATTAACAAGAAGTGGTTAATTAGGGTCTGCATGGGGACGTGTTCAACCGACTGATCATCAATTATCGTGCCCACATGCGTCACCAGCTCAACTTTCACGGCAACAGTACAGTGTCTGTTTCTAGATCATTAAAATCGAATCCTCGGATCGATAAACTGGTTCCGTTTCATTAGTATCGTTTGCTGCCTCCAACCACCCCTCATACGATTCCACGGTATTTTCCCTAGATATGACCAATACGAAACCATCAGTTAAATATCGACGTCTATAAAAATTATCTGAAAATATCTACATGATGAGGGATTCCACAAAAAAAAAAACAGAACTCTGATGACGATCTCAAGAACATATACTGCAGTTATTGATTCCGCGCAGGTCTTCGAAGAGTTTGCATCGAGTCAAACTTCAATCAGTGTCATAAATTCAAATGAACTCTAAAAACGGCCCTTCGACCAGACATTTAGAAACTCAAATGTCTGCGTTTCCGTGAGATGGATTGAAACGATTAGCTGTTTCAGATTCTCGAACATTACCTCATGAATAAATAATTCCTTCAGATCGGATTCAATTCGGTAGATCACGAGGAAAACATAAATCACTCACATGTATACCATAATTTTCTAGCGTCTCAAGGCAATTACTGTACATAGAAATGACTCGGTTTAATTTATTACGACGTAGGTTAAAGTCTGTGTACTGGCACAGACACAAACGACCTCATCAAGGGATGCTGAAATGAAATTGAACTTCACCGAGCCATGAAAATTAGAAAAAATGTATATTCTATTACCTTGTCATATAAACTGACAAGATACGTAATGCAGTAGTTTACGTGTCTTTAGAACAGAACTGTGGCCAAAATTCGCTCAAGTGCGCATAATTTCAAGTTTTGACGGATGCTGAAAATCAAAGTCAATTTGTTCCTTACTCATGCTTGAATTCGATAAACTCGCATCGAAAGTCGGCAAATTTGTAGCATTTATTTTTTTAAGGGACTTAAGCAAAACAAGTGTTTCCTCTTGCTTCACTCCTATGCTCAACAGAGGAAGAAAAAAACGATGAGAAGGGTCTTCAAACTACAGTACTCTACACACTTTTCCTACAATATGTTACCACGTATAACGGCGGGATTCAAATTATTAGTGGCATTCAAAGTCCGCATTCAGCCGAAAAATACAAAAAAACGATGAGAAGGGTCTTCAAACTACAGTACTCTACACACTTTTCCTACAATATGTTACCACGTATAACGGCGGGATTCAAATTATTAGTGGCATTCAAAGTCCGCATTCAGCCGAAAAATACAAACCAGCATGGAGGACACCAGCAAACCAAACCGTACCCGACACGGACGAAATAACCGACCGGAAATCGCCCACGCGAAAACGTGAGATTCCGATCATCACGATTTCTCCCTAGGCGACGCAAGACCAAATAAACAAATAAGTATCCATAAAAAACGAGGTCCCGATCGACCAAGCCCCGTTTTCTCGGTTTGCGGGAAATCCACCAGATACCTTAGATGCGGACATTTGCGGGCACGAAGGAAACTGCTACTTTCCGAAGCACAAAATATTGTACTTTCTATGGAAGATAAATGCATTCCGTAAGACAAAAATAAAAAATAAACTCATTTCGAAATCAGCTTCAAGCAAAAACGAATTCTTGATTTTCCAATGGAACTATTTCTCGACAAGAATAGAAGCTTTTTTTTCAAGGGCATTTTTGCTGCACAAAATACTGTCGCTTACCAAGAAATTTTCTCATTTTTTCAGTATACGCGTAAATGAATAGCCCCGAACAAAGCAATCAGTAGACCACGGTTGACACAGATTGGCAATTTCACTTCGGAAAGGACAGGCACACTCCCGCAAAACCTTCGGTTCAGGCTTTGTGATGAGCCAATAACAGTAACCTGCATTTCCTCACCAAATTTATGTTGTTATTACAGTGTTGTTTTTACTTGGACGAGACAGCTCACAAGTACTAGAACAATGTGATTTCCCAGGTTCATTGGTTCAATAAGCATAAGATCGGTGTTCGAATGGGTTGATGTTTTTAATCTTTTGCTACGCTCGACTCGCTACGGAAGAGTCTTGATTACTATACATCTTCTTCAGTAGTTTAATTCAAACACCGTGTAAACTTGTTTTCCCCGAAAATGTCCGACAAAACTTTCAATTTTAATTTTAGTGCTCTTGGACAGTAAATGGTCAAATGGTTTAGTATTACAGTATCTACTGAAATTTCAGACGATTTTCATTTTGAATATTGCGTTCGTCAGCAGGAATCGTGCAATTTCAATGTGTCAGGAAATGTACGACACACCGAGGTAAAATTTTCAAATGCCGACTTCCGCTTTTAGATTTTGAAAGGTACAAGATCAGTCGTAGCGTATTTTTGGGTAACTTGTATTTTAAAATACTATTCGTCTTTAAGGATTATCCTGTCTAAATGATGTACAGTACAGTGTTTTAAAAATGCGTATATTGTACATATACGTTGGGTCTAACAAACGTTTTCAGGATAGAAATTGAAACGGCATATGATTGAACTGAAGAACAATTATTGATGATGAAAACATTCTTTGGCAAAAGGAAAAAATGCAGACCTATTTGGTCTATCTTTTTACCTATTTTTCTTTTGTAAAAGTCACCTTTCTGCTCTCAAAAGATGAGGCATGCATCTCGCAAATTTTTTTGCGCAGCCCAGCTTATACTTCGGAATTCTGGGAATCAACATGGCATTAATTCCAAGGGTCGCCTCCAGGTCTTCCCAGGTACTGTAATTCCACATTTTTGATCAACAGCTGTCTTCAGAGCCGCCACATTCTCGTACAAAGTGGTGGCTGTTGATGAACATGGCGGACTTGATAATCAATGAATGGGGATAACCCTTGGTGAGGAATTAATGTCATGTTTATTTCATGAATTCGAAAAGGGAAAGATGAGGTGCACCCAAGAAAAATCTGCGAGATGAGCGCCTCATTTATTCATTGAAGGGTACAAAGCTGCCAGGGTGCCTTTTGCAAAAAAATCCTGAAAACATTTTGTAGCCGGGGTGATTTTTTTGTTTTTTTTGCGCCAGACATTGCTTTTCTTCTCAGAACAATATTTGTTTTTCAGCTCAATCTTAAGCCGGTTCAATTTATACTTCGAGAACATTTGTTAGACCACTCGCATATACTGCTGCACAGTATAATACACATTAGCTGTAAGTATACCTTCTCTTCTAACCGCAAATATCACTGTCCGCAAATGTCACCAAATCTCGCGACACGAATCCCCCAAAAAAACTGTTGGGACTCTCGAAAGGCAGACCAAGAAGGCTTTTCGTTCTTCTTTCTCTCCCTCCCTCTCGCACGCGTGTCGGTGCATACGCAAGACGGGCGCGGTGACGCAATCCGTGCATCTGATCTCCGGAATCATTTATTACCCAGCAGGGTTCCCGCTTTTCCTTTTTGGATTCGCGTGAAAGGCGACCCATGGAAAACGGATCGAAGACGCTGCTGAATTCTATGATAGATATACCGGTATTGAGCCAACATCGGAGGCACTCGAAGGAGTTAATGTTCACCAGCTCGCACGCAATAACCGACTTCGGTCAAGATCCTACCCGGTATTCCACAAAACGCGGCCGCTAGAAATCCGAAATCTAGACCACGTTCTTCGTTTTTTTTTTCAATTAATTTACGGGCATATTTTTTAAAATTTTGCAGTAGAACCAATAACTTGATTATGATGGTCCTCAGTGATCACACGGCTTACACAAGGGCTATTTAACAGGTGCTACTTGAAATATTCTCCAGATAAGCATTGGCTTTTGGATGAGCGGTAGGTTGCGTGATACTGCATAAGTGAAAATATTGAAAAAAAACATGGAATAAACAGAAAAGAAGATGCTTCAAGTTCATGAAATTGAATTGGGCCAAGGACAAATGAAACCAGGGAAGATTCATAATTCAATGTGAAGTGTAAGAGGGAAGCTCCATAAGTTCCGGCACTGATTTCAATCAATTGTCAAGATTTACTTTCATGAAAGGTTTTTACCACATCTCGTCATCATTAGAAGTCATTTCCGCGGTGTTCAACGTTATTTACCCAATTTCGGAGCATTCTTCACGCAAGAAATCTGTAGTTGAAAAAACATCAACAGTACACTAAAATGTTTATATGTATGGACAGGATTTAATTGCACTTCAATGTCTGCATCAGAAAGGTCAAGGATCCTCCCAAAGACTCAAGGTAAACCTTATCTTGCCTAAAAACATTATATTTTAAATTGCATCCTTTAGTTTAGAACTTTAGATGATGTGCTTCTTGCCCATCGATCAGCTACGATTTCAAATTGCCCTCCAAACTGCAGTTAGTAACTTAGTACCGTATACAGTGCTTTGACTGAAAAATTACAATTATACATAAAAATTGTTCATGTAAATGCAACATAAGACCATGAAATGAGTCACCATAGAGGTTTCTCATTCATTAAAAAACGATACTTTACTTGATATTCTGAAGATTCGTTCTCAGCCGAAAAAAATATTTCAGGTCACCTCATTGAATCATCAAGTGTGAGAATATTCTTCGAACGGAAATTATTTCTTGGGCATGAATGAATATGCTCTCGATTGGGTCTTGGATTGTGGAAGTTGCACGTAATACATCCGAACACTGTTAAATCTTGAAAGTATTACAACCCAGAATAGAAAGGTTGAAAAACGATTCACGCGGCTGAAGACCAGTTCATGAACCGAAAAGGCTTCAAAATATTAAAAACGGAAACGGGACAAGAACTTTATTATCTTGAAAAACTTGCCAACATTTCACAAATGCCTGCATTTATCAACTTCCAGTTAAATATTTTTGAAGGCTCATTTTCTTCGGCGGATTTCAAATAGGCATTCGGCAAATGAAGAAAATGAATTGCGAACGATAATCTAAGTTTTCACGACTTCCAGAAACCGTTAAAATGAAGTGGATACTCGAGCAGAATCCATAGGTTCCAACGGGGATAAATGTACTAATTGCTCATTATTCGAAAGCATTTTTAGCAATAAACCCGAGTGAAATCGCTCGTGGATAAAATAATCGTTTGAAATTAACTTCACTATTGATAATTTAAAATGCTCATCACGTCCCCGGCCTTTTTGTGAATGAAACGAGCCGCTCCCAAAAACAAAAACGAACCCCGATGCAAAAGAAAAAATCGAACTACGTTCCAAGTACCTCTATATTTTTTTATGCTCAGTACGCCATACACCGGGTTCATCGTCGGGAACACAAGCAGCACGATTCCATCAATCAGACCCGAGCGGCGCCCACTGGCACGCCTCGAAAACGAAAAGGCTGACCCCGAGGAAATTAATAAATATAAAACGTTAAAAAAGATAAGGGAAAAAACGGAAGAAACGAAGTCGCGATTAATGCATTACCCGCCCGGAGAATAATGAACCACTTCGGCAAGCTCCAAGTCGGTCAGTCAGCTCGAGAAGCGGCAAGAATCGATAATGGACCCGAAACGGTGTGGGCAGGGTCACAGCAAATGGGTTCCCCTCGAAACTCATCCGGCGGAACAATCAAAAAACCCCCCTTTCAACAACAAAAAAAAATAACCTCGTGTCCCAAGAGGCGAGAGATGAGACACGTGAAATCCCCAACTTCACGGGGTCTAAAAAAAAAGGTTCGTCACATGAAAATTGATCAGCTGTGCTGGAAAATGAACATCAATGCATCCAAAATGAATTCCAACCAAACGACACCAGTTCAAAAATCATTTTTTCGAATTTTTTACATGAATGCATTCAACCGCTTCCAATCTCAGAAGAATATCAGGTGGCCAAACGGAAAATTAACAATTATTCCGAGAAAAAAATTAAAACTGGACACACCTTTACCTTCAGCAGCCCGGTTTGATTTCCTCTGCATGAGAAAGAAACGATTTTTTCTCTTATACAGTAATTTTAACAAAAATCCCCCGTTGAAAAATTGATTACGATCAGTCACGTTCATCATCATAGAAAACAAGCGTGACCGTTTTTGCTGTGAAAAAAAAAACCGTAGACGGAGCCTCTGTTTGCTGTGCCAAAATTTCACTTTTTCAAAAAAGAAACGTGTTTAATATATATTCCTTCCACCTTATACATCAAATGCAGAATTTCCGAGAGCCGAAGGAACACGACCTCACCAGAGTGAGCCAGGTTACCAAAAATCACACGCTAAAAATACAGAACGAGGTAATAGAAATAAAGCGAGTTGTTGTATTTGAAGAGGTTCAGCATGTTTTCATACACAGCTACGACCTCTTCAAGTCGAACTTCAGGGGATCAGCAAAAACACATTCGACTTAGGGAGGTTTCGACTAATGGAAATCAGCATTTAAATTGGGGGAATGAAAGAAGAATCACAGACTGTATTTGGTAATATTCCGGGCCTTAAAATGTTTTTTAAATGGGTTGACAGGATGCTGTGGCAAGGGTTCATTTTCCCAATTAATATTTTACTTCCTTTCAAAGCACATTGTTACTTTTATTGCTTTTCTCTTTCCTGTGTCAAAATAATACCCAAAAAGCCTCCGGATAATTCGAATTCTTGACGTTTTTAATGCATTATTCCTTGGGAAATTCAGACATGGACGTGAAAAAAAGGTGACATAGGGAGTTAGTCGACTTGGGGAGGTTCGAGTTATCGAGGTTCGAACTGTATCAATACATTACTGTATGTCCATGATTTTGCATGGACAGCACGTACAACACGTATAAACGGGCTTTTTTTTTCTGGGTCACAGTTCGTAAATTGTCCTTCAGCTCCATGCGGGCCACATTCTCAGAAGTGCTCAGAGAACCCCCAGGGAAAAATAACCGGAGCTACTGTATTTAAGGCCGAACACGCTGCTGCCCGGCATAAAAAGCAACAACAACAAAACAGGGTCCCGGTGAAATACCAAAACGGGGAAAACACGACTGGGAAAATTGATCTTCAAATTGCCAGAAATTCTCGGAGATTGCTCGAGAGAGCCCTAAAACTGCTCCGATCCCAAGCGCCCCCCACGGAGGCCGATGGTTCCGGCGCACACGGGTTCCTCGTCAAGCTTTCCCCCAGCGGACACCTTGACCCACTTCCCCCCCAGCACCCGCTCCGTCCCCACGATCACATTAAACCGTCTGCTGGGGCTGCTGACCGACCGGGTAGAGTCTACCTCTTCGACCCAGTAAAAATAATAGCTGCTACCGAGAGCTGAAAACCCAGGGCCCCCGGTGCATTCGGAATCACACCCCCTTTTTTTTTTGCTTTATTGTGTTTTTAGTTTTCCTGATCTACTTTTTTTCCTTATGCATGCCAGGGAGGAAAAAGGGATGCGAGGGCTGTGAAGTACATCTGCAAATCATCACGATTTTCTCGATTTAAAATTAAAGCTCGAGAAAGTGCGCCATAAAATTGGCATCTGTGCCAGGAAAGGTTCGCACAACTCCTTCGGAAGTACAGTATATGAAATCACCCGAAGGCAGTAAAACTGGGTCACTGGAAGCTATATATTCTTCTAAAAATTCTGCGGACGCTCTGCATTCGAAGGCTTGAAATTTATTCAACTTCAGTCCTTTCGACCAATTCATTTTTTCCAATGCGCCATTACCTCTCGTTCTTATTACGAACTTCTGTACTTATTATATTTATGAAAAAATTAAAAAGGATTGCACCAAATAGGAGCAGTTTCTTGCACAACCTCGTACAATTTTTTTGGTAATTTCGCGAAACAAACGATTTAATGGTTGTCTAAACTATTTATTCAATAAAAGAGTATTCTTTCGTAAAATTATTCACAGGACACTTTTGCATGCTTCTTCTTCTCCTTCTTACAAAAGGAAGAAAAAATCAGTTCTGCTTTTCATAAAAACGGAAAATGGGCAAAATCTAGCCAATACACAGCCTTTCCTCGCAGTGCGGCAGACTTTCTAAAATGAACAATTTTTTCGCGGACTGAGACATGCAGAATTATACACATTTTCTTTAATTTTCCAATAGGACAATCCATCTTCAGCGAGTCGATCGAAAGATAAATATTTCGTGTTCAATTTTCACAGAATTTTTCCACCGAGTGAACATATACATCCGGTAATGGAAAAAATCACATATTACGTCAGGACATAGAAAATTAAAATAGTCACAAATTATCCATGATATTTCATCTTAAAGATTAAGAAATCTGACCAATTTCCCTGAAAACGAAGGAGGCGCAATAAAACTTATTTCCGTCGTCATCAGTGGTTACTCCACAAAAAAAAAGAATATTTTCGGTTGCTCAACGAACTGAGGTTGTTCCCTCCGTGCTCAAAAAAAAATACTGAAAACAGTTCAAGAGTTCCGAATCCACAAAACTTAGCACATGTGCAAAAAATGCAACTTCCAAAACGGTTGTGCTACCATCCTACCAACCAACCGTCGTTGATTGATGAAGTCGCGAGATACTTTTATGGCTTTGTTCAGGTCCACTCACTGACTCCATCGCGAGTCCTGTTCAACTGATACAAGTATTACTAGTACACTACAGTACTCGTTGAACTATTCAACGGGTAAAAATGTTGAAAACACGACAGCAGAGTCTCTGTGCCACCATCGTTAAAAAAAATAAAACATGGGACGACAAAGGCATGTGAATTGCGCAGTAAATCCTCATGCTTCAACTTCCATTCGCTTTTCGGGGGCTCATCAATCTCCGTCCAACACTGAAGGCGATGCATCTCAAACCAGTGTAACCAGGCTTCGAGTTACGCTTTTAAACCCAATAAAGAAGCGTTTACAAAGTGGGACAACCTAAAAAAATATATATACCTTTCAGAAATTTTCACTTTTCTTGCATATTCTCTATCCACGAGAAAGGGAGAGTGCAGAAAACGGATGCATGGATGTAAGGAAGTAAGCAATTATGGGCCATCTTATTTTGCAGCAATGCAAAATTATACACAGCACACATTTTCGGTCGGGGGCGGGGAGAATCTACCAATAAATTCACAGAACTGCAGAGGAGTTCGGTTATGAAATTTCACATAGAGTTAATTATATAATACAGTATAATGATCGCATGAACTTCATCTAAAATCCAGTTTACAGCTCTACTCGAAAAAAAAACGAGCAGAAAAACAGGAGAATTCTTTTGAAGAAATCTGGCAGTCTGTCATACGAAAAGGATTTTCGTCGGGTTCATTTTCCGCGAAATGTTTCCCTTTTCAAAAACAAGAGCTCAAGCAAATGGCAGCACATTGAATATTCAAAACCCTGTCCTTTAAAAACGAATGCGTTCGGAATCATGGAGGGAACGTATTTTCGACCAAATTTGAATTGAAATGAATGCTCTCGACGTCAATCAGACACAATTTGCGATTCGTAATTTCGTAAACAAAGCATTCTTCTCGCTCTTTTTTTTGCAGTGCCCTCTACAAACAAAATTTAAAATAAAAGAAAGAACGTCCGAACAGGAAGCGGATTTCACGCGACGGAGTCGAAAAGTGAAACAACAGGATGTAGTTGCAACAGACGTGCGCACATCGGAGTCACTGCTGGTGCTGCTGCTGCTTGTTGCTGGTTTTTCTGTCGTAGCCGGAACTTCCTGGCAAACAACCAGCAGTTGCATATTCTTTCTCTCCCCCCGCTCCCCTCGAAATTCAAAAAAGTTTTTTGCGATGATGCAACGGTGAACTCCGAGTTCCCAAAGTTCCTCGTGGATTCTGTTGAGCCGAAACGACTTTCAACAGCTGAGAGCTTTCGTCGTGGTCGTGGCTTCATCCAATTCTACGAGAAGCACGTCGCTCAAAAATGTATCGCATACTGTACAGAAAATACATCAACTTGCATAAACTAAGGATTCAGCACCTGGAGTGAATATCTGATTAATCTTCTCGCTTTCATTCATGAGATTGAGACGCGATGCGAAACCGACTCTATTCAGGAAAACAAAATTAGCGAATTTTGCAGAAGCTTATATTGTACTTGAATAACGAATGAATAAAATCTGCATGCTTGATGTAGACGTCGTAAATTTACAGCGAAAGCACATCCAAGATTTTGCATTTTCAGCCCAACGACGCGAGAATTTCGCGGCAACAGATGCGCTGCAAGGACATCCAAAATTTTCCGCAGCTGCTGAATGATAATTTGCATAATTTTTCCCTATTTCATGGACCCATTGGCACACCGAATTTCAAGTTTCTAGGGCTAGAAAGGTTTGCAATTTTATTTCATGAAGCCGGAATTTTTTCGAAAATCATATTTCTTCAAATAGCTATTGTCTCGCACAGTGTGATTCACGCGCATGTAGATTCACACAAGCACGAGTATTTCAGTGACAGATGAACTTTTTAAAACGAACTGTGTGTCAGTGGAAGGTGAAAAATGAAGAAATATATAGATTCTGGTTCTGATTGGTGCAAGGCGATCAAAAAATCTCCTTGAATATGATGAGTTTAAAAAGTCGCCTCCCCAAGGGCGAGCTGGCAGAAAAATAAAGAAATAAATAAAACAAGCCAATTGACAGTAGCTCTCGCAACTTTCCGATGGAAATCTCAAGGAAACGAGGTACATAACTGTCACAAGAAAACTCCTCCGGCGGTAATCAACATCAAGTCACCACTCCATCCCAGTCCATGGCCTCGGGCGACGGCGATAAGCCCGGGGGAGTTTGTCTCGCTCGGAGCGCGAGGACAGACAGACGCATCCCCAGTCGACGTTGAGCAATTCGACACATTCGAGGAAAAGTTATCAGATATAGAAACACATTAAAATTCTTCTTCACCAACAGCCCTAGAGTTTCCGGTCTCATGGTCACCCCGCCCCGCGGCAGCGAGTTAATTATCCCGATGCTCGCGTGTGGGCCCTCACCAGCGCCGGGTAGATCCCAATGATGTATGCCTCGTCATTATCGCAATCCTCCATTGTTTGTTTACCAGCATCAGTTACCCCAACTAGTTTTCGGAAAGAAGTAAATCACGAAGAAACCAGACGAAGTCTCGGTCAGTCGCTGTGACATTCGCCAGCACGACGAAAGCTGTCTCGAAGTGCCACGGAAAGGTCAGTACTGTCCCACTATCCCGCGATAATCTCATGTATCTTCCACAAAACAGGCGAAACAAACCCCTTAAAGAAAAAAATAATCGCCAAGCACTCGTCTTTGTTCGCCGAAACGAAGGATGATGATGGAAACCAGGTTTCTCCTTTTCAAGCACACAAAACAGAGGCTGAAAAAAAAACCCCAAGGGAAGGAAAAAAAAACAGTACTAAGCTTGCCTATCGCAAGACTTGCCAGCAATTGTGCCAGCCTCGACACAGTACCGAAAAAAATTGCCTCGAAAGCCATATCTCATCCAAGTTGTGTCCCATCAAAACAACGGGGAATTTTTTTCGGCACGACAAAATTCGACATAACGCACGATGGCATTTACGGTAATCATTAAATAGCGAAGAGAATCCCTCTTGCAGAATAAAAAAAATTAACTTCGAACTCAAGATCTAATTTTTTGTTCGCTGTAGAAGCTCAAAAATCGTGCTCAAATTCCACGTCGAAGATGAGAAACTAAAATTCAATATAATTGTACAGAAATTGTATTCATCGACTCGCCTTTATTTGGATGCCCAGGCTGATGTTATTTATTGATATTTTTAAAGTATTTAAAAAATAATGATTACCAACATAAGGGATAATGAAGTAGGCAACATATACGACTTGCGACGAAATTTCATTTCGTGTGAAGCTTACCAAGAATCACGGACGAATAGCGCCATTAAAAAATGCATTACGTCCTATGGGAAATACTACACAGTATTTCTTCTTTTTTTTTCGAAGCGTCGCGTGGCTCTTCAAAATTGTTCGCATTCTGAAATGTTCTGACCTCCGTGATACTGGATAATAATATTGAAGGCACTCGGTCATAGGTCGAATAATTCATGATCTACCTATTCAATCACATTCATGATTTTCATACTTACTGAACAACCCTAACGCGCTTTAATTCGAAAATTTAAATCATGAATCATCGTCACAATGCGAAACTAGACGTGGCCACTTCAGAGACGAAAAGCAGTCGCATTTCTCCGAAACTTACCGATAAAAAATAATAAAACGTTATCCTCTCATAACTCAGTAGTATGGCACCGGCAAAGGGCCATCAATCGAAGAAAAAAATTCTGTAAAACCCTGCGGGTTTCCACCACCACGTTGGTATACCGCGAAGGAATAGTTCTATTGTAGACCAAAGAATTGCTTTGCCCCCGGGGTTCCCCGGCAAGGGTACATAAACTCTCGGAATCCACTGGCGAAAGAAAAATCGAAATTATTCCGAAGAACGCATAGATGCAGTGTGCGAATCGTTGCGAGGTGGTAAATGGGGCCTTTACTGCCAGGGCCCATCGGGTTCTCTGAAAGCCGCGTAACGGTGCTGGAATGAACCCACCGGTGGCCTCACTGTTAAAATGCCTCCTGATGAAAGCATTTGTCTTCCATCTAGGTCAAACCGAACGGGAAGTTATCCACCTCAACGTTACCGTACCGCTAAGCAACGTCGTCTCTATCACACGATACCATTCGCAGCCGACTGTCAAAAAACAACCTCAGTATCGCTAAGGATATCCGTTCTGTAGATTCAGACTCCCAAGAGACATCGTCGAACGACCTCCGGGTAACAAAATATAATTTATTACGCTTCCTTCAGGAAGAGATGCGTTCTACAAACTTTTTCGTGAATCAAAATGAATATCCTGCAGAACCATTACCATAAATGAAGCCAACGAAATGAATATTCACGACTGATTGTCATTGATTGACGACTTTTTAGTCCTTTTGAAAGTTTTGAAATATTCGTGCTTGAAAAATCCAGGACAGAAAGGCGTCGGTACAAGTAATATTCTGCATTCCTGGAACAGGCTCCAGACAATTTGACAGATTCTTATAACGATGTTATTTTGAGTCTCGAACGAAGTTGTTCGAGTATTAAGGAAAAAAATTGAAGGTGCCCCTAAGAATCGATGGCACCTTTTACTCGAGTAAATATGGTTAGATTTTCGACCTTATTTCCATGGACTAAGCGACGAATTTCATGGATTATGGCTATCATTTTGCCAGGGGTGTCTATAAAAATAATTACTGATTTTTTGAAAGGATATGCAGTACAGTATTTTCAAGAAAATACGAGAGTAGAATCTCGTTACAACTAATCTCATTACAACCAATTGGTTTCTTCGGCCCCCATTCCAATAGCGAAAATTTTATATTGATTTCGTTATATCGACCCTTTGTTTACGACGAAGCTTTTTTCAAGCTCCAAAACGCTTTTTTGCATTGAGATTCCACTGATGTTATCAACTCAACCCATGGTACAATCCCGAAAAAAGTCACTAACTAATTCGAATCCAGACTGTATCAGAAAAAAATCCGGTACAACTGAGATCTAAAAAAGTAATATCTAACGTCTGTCACACGGCAAAGAACAAGAAATTCGACTTGAGAGTTGACCGATCTACCCGAGTTGCTTCCGCGCGGCAATTGAAATCAGAAGTCAAACATCAACAGCTCGATAAATCTGGAATGTTCACCTTGAAATTTAATGGACATGTTCAAAAGCCATCACAAACCAGGTTCTCTCCCAAATGTCCACGCAACGAAGGCACCAAAATGAAAAAAAAAAGAGAGCTCACCGATTCTTCCAAAGCCGCGTTAGTTCCGTGCGGTATTTCAGGCAGCGATTCCAGCGCAATGGAGCCCCGCCGGGACGAACAGGCAGACGATGACGATACTTCGCCACCGTCGGTCGTCTTTCCCGTCGTGTCACGGGCTCGTTGGTGTCGAAGAGCAGCCGTCAAGGGCTCGGCCCTAAGCGCAGAGCTCTTGGGCGATCGACCATAGTCGCGCAACGAGTTGCAACGGCGAAACGGCCACGCGGAGCCCTTGAGCAACGATATGGAGCTCGGGATGCTCGTTTTCCGCGCACCCGAATCCTCCTTCATGGCGCTCCACGAGACCAGATACTTTGTCTCGATACGTTTTACCTCCTCCTCCTCCGACTCTTAGTCCCACTTGATTTATTCTCCGATGCAAATATGTATATTTTTTTATGGTCTCCCCCGAGAGAATTTTTGCACCGGTGAGAATTAAGGTAGGGTGGGTATGTGTTCCACTGTCACTTCAGTCTCGCGTCACCACGGGGACTCGGCGGGAGGCCAGGCTTCGTGCACCGCGGCGCTCATTTTATTCCCCCGAACTATCAGCGCTTCATGATCACTCCAAACTATCGTCCACACAACTCCTTTGACTTCACTGAACAAAAACACAATAACTGCATACTCTGATGGTCGACACGGTTTGAAAGATTAATACGTTTTTTAGTCTTCATCGAACGCACGAGTCGGGCTAAGAGCGAAGAGTGCACTTCCATAAAAGGCTGCGCGGAAATGTGATCTAAAAGCGGGATTATTTTTGCCAACGAAGCCTTTTCTTCTTTCTTGCTTCGTCATCATGTCACGAAAAAAAAAGCCAGAGGAAAATTTCGTAGAAATTCTCAGATAGGCCTAAAATATCAAAAAGACTTGCGAAAGAAGAAGGTAGAAAATGCTCCTTCGTTCCTAAATTTTCCTACGTTATGCGGTACTCATTATTGAAACCTTCGTGTAGGGCATGTCAATCGACTTCCATCTAAATCCGTAAACAGCTGTATCATTAAAAATAAATTTTGAAGAGTTTTTAATTCGACAATTTTTCAAATAGTATAAGGCTGTATATTCTTCTAGAGATATTACAGTGTAATATTCAGTCAGCACTAATCTATCCTGAATCGAATACAAATTCAACATCGAGCTACAGCTCAAAAAGCTGTTTGGAAAGTTATAATTCGACAAGCTGAACCCTACATGTATCAGATTGCACTGGGTCCAGAAATGGTCAGAAAGGCAACTATCAATTCTGACATGATGGCGTCGGTATTTACGCTTTTTCAAGTACCCAAAACAACCGCATGTCCGTGTTTCTTTAAGGCTCTCACGCACGTGACGCACCGAATGTTATCTCGCGTGATGCCCTGACAAGGCACTTACTGTGTATCAAAAAGGAAATGCAGTGATTTTTTCTCAAGATAAGAGTCTCTCAACGTGTACTTAGCGCCAATAACATGGCCGCATCACTGATAGTTCGGAAACGACGATCTCATCAAGGCCGCAGCAGAAGTCATCTCATCCAAGTGATTTCTCATTTCAAAGGGGGGGGGAGGAGGAACTGCATCGAGAATACAGCATTTCCTTCTTTTTGAATTAATAATTTTCATCGCGATCTGCACAAGGCTGGAAGAACAATGGTAGTATCAAAGCTTTCAAGAGACTGAGAACCGCTTCGTTTCCATCGAAGCACTGTACTGTCTTGTACCAAGACAGAGACTGGATGAATTGCGAAAGACGCGAATCGAGAGGTTTATCATTCGCTAAAAACAGACACCAGTGTGGCGTATCTTTCTGCTGGAAATATCCTAGTCAGGTTATCTAAAAGAAAACCATAGGTCAAAAGAAGGCAGCACACGCGGCGAGTCACGGTCACAACATGATCACGCACATCGGACAGAGCGGCCCAAGTGAAGGCGTGCATGCGCATACACGGGTTTTCTGATAGTTCATGGCCGGTGACATCAGGAACCCGCATTTTTTATCAACTAAAAATTAACCATTTTTGAACCTTTCAAGCAGAAGATTTGGAAGAAAACACGTACCAATACAAGCATTTACGTAGTATACAGCACTGTTATAGTACAGTTCACAGCATAGTAAATTGCACAGGCGATCATTGGGCTGAGTTTTGAAACATTCAATCTGTCCAAACATATATGCTGCATTCTCATACTCTACGATAATACTGATTGCAACCAGAAAATTGTCTTTGTTCTATATCAAGAAGTTCTTGCAAAAATCAGAGCCTATGGCAAAACTCAATACACATTATGACGAAAGGCGTGTAAATCATAAGCTACAGGGAAAAAATCGTGAAATAGCCTCTAGAAATGCGTCATTCAAGTTGAAGCCTTCGGTAGTGTTTGGTACCCATAAACTGACGAACAATCATGTCTCAGTTTTTTTTCCCAACACTTTTCCAATGGAGTAAGGTTGAAAAGCCCCACTCTGGTGATAGTGTCGCAAAAGTTGCGATATACATTTTACTTCTTTGCATTGCTTTCCAAATCGGCATCAGACACTTTGCATTGAACAAGCGGATGTAATTTTTTGCGTCACTTGCGGAGCACAAATATTGCCAGCAGATTTTAAAGTTTGCGGTATCCAGAGCGAAGTCTGAAAATCCATAGCTATAATACAGTCAGTACAGTGTACAGTACTTCACATAACTTGGACTTCGAGGACAAGAGCAAAAAATCCCACAGTAGAGCATTCGCGAACAGTGATGATGAATTTACACGTCCCTCTTGAGAATGGAATATTTTCAAGACCACCGAGAACTCGATTTAAAACTGGGCGTGCCTCAGATTATGGTAGAAAATGTCTTGCAAAAATATGAAAAATTTGGGGGAATTTAGGACCAATCGGATGAAATTTTTGGGTTTTTCTCTCTAGTCCAACTTAACCTTACTAGTCTATATTCTATTGGGCTTGCCTTGTTCGAAAAGTTGAAATAAAAAAATTGGCATTTCATTTCGTATCTGTCCTTCTCAAGACCACCCAGATGTGAGCTGGACTATATCTTTGGCCTTCTGCCATAAACCCAGCCCCATTCTACAACTTCCTGTTCGTTTTCAACAGAAAACTGAAGTGAACCTGAAGGGCTCAAAACAGTCAAACATTCATTTGGACACGTAAACCAAAACACACTGGTTAGTAAAAAGATCGAACAAAAATTCATAAATAATCTGAAGTTGGGTATACAATTAAAATTAGTACAATGGTCAGAAGATATACTGTATCAGTGAATACTGTACTTGAATTTTAGCATCTGAAATTGACATTCCACTGCCCCATAGATTTTAATAAATCATAGAAGAATCAAGCTGGGTGTCGCGCCGATGGGACTACAACGGGGTGGCTGATCAGGTTCGAGAAATACTTGGGGGCCGCGATCTTCGGTATACGAGACACTCGGGCGCACAAGGAGTCGATTTTATGTTGCAGGAACGCACACAGCCGCACTTCAGGTTCACGTCCTTCCGAAACCCAGACTGGCAGGGAACTGACCAAAGCCGCCGCCGCGAGCCAGCAGAAAGGGCGACTCAGGTGCGCAGCGGCTTGGCGCCCTCGCGCGGACGGAGCGCTCGCGCCTGCCTTCCCGCGCACGTTTTCCTATGCTGTGGTCCAGTTCGGCCCCCGAGGTTACAGTGTCCCGGATAAAGTTATGATACGGCGTCGGCCTACCATTCGTTGGATGGACTCGCTTTCGAGGCGCCCCGTCTCGTGCAAATTTGATGTCTGTTGCTGAAAGCCTTTCCTAGATGGGATTCACACACACAGATTTTCCAGCTTTTGACTCTTTCGGCATCCATTATTTTTTCTCAGTGTTATTTCAGCGCTTCTATTTGTGCTGATATTTTTTTGGCATTATTTTAATAGAAGAAAATTCTGAAATTACGATTCTTGCCAAAGGAAAGACAGCTGATTTGAATTTGAATAGTGTGAGCCATTTCATATTCTGAAAAATTTTATTGGTTTCATCAGCTGTAGTGGAAAAACAGTTTTGTCACATAGTGCTCAAAGGGTTGTGCAAGAAAAGGTATGTGACAAAAAGGATCTCTAGAAAAGAAGTCAAAGTATGGAAACAGCGCTAAATTAATGACCAGTAAAAGAGTGATTCCATTCTTGCAGGGATGTACATGGGCACAAGACAGACAAGCCTGCATCTTTTTTTTTTATCAGTAATAGCACAATACAGTTGAACCTCAATAACTTGAACTTCCTCAAGTTGAATGCCTCACTAAGTCAAATCTTATTCCTTCCCCATCTGAATTCCATTAGAAGCAGTGCATTAAAAACATCCCTGTTTTTCATCTCAAACCTCTGTAAGTTGAATTTTCTGAGGCCTTTTGGCCATTATTTTCTTGACACAAGAAATAGAGAAGAGCCAAAAATAACTTGATGCTTTTTCATTGAAAGGGAGTGAAAGACTAATTTGGAAAATGGACCCCCACTTCCAAGTTCAGTATGCTGTAAACTCATTTAAGAAGCAATTAAGGCCCAGAATATCACCATTCACAATTTCCTCAAATTCTTCAACATTTCCCACAACAAAAATGCTTGTCTCCCTAACCTGGAACTTCTCTAAATCAAAACCTCCATAAGTTGATTTTTTTTGCTGGTCCCGTGAAATTCAACTTAGAGAGGTTTGACTGTATTCTCTACATAAGAAATATTTTTGGTCCCAAAGAGTCATCTTCCAAATAATATGAATTCTCTGCAACAAAATTCTTTCCACAACAAATTTGTTTCTGGTCCCTTGAATTTTGTTGTACAGGGATAAGTTGCCCATGTAGTGACCAGCCGTCGCCGGGACTGTCCTCCCTCCCCTGACCATCATACACCTCTACGGCGCCAGGCTGATGGGGGCTCACCACGGCTGGTCCCCGAAAATCTCGTTGCTACCGTACGCGTGCGGTACATCCTTGGGACCAGGGGCAGGAAGCCAGGCCAGTCCGTCTGCCTGCGATGTTTTTCAACGATGATGGCGCGTCTCCCGCGGCCCTGTCCTTCATCCGTGTGTTCTCGTAAATACGCCTAGGTGCATCTCATTACTCTCCAGTGGCTCGTGTGTAAGTGAGAAAGGGTTGAATAGAGAGGCACAGGTGGGGATGTGCTGCACCCATTCCATATTCCTTCAGTCTTTTTTTTTTCTTCCAGTCTCCCCCGGCCCCGAGATATTGCGAGTTGCCAACGAAGTACCAAAACATCATTTGTTGATCCGAAGGACGATGTCTCGGTCATCGACGGGACGGACTGGTTGAGTTTTCCATGACAGCGACTCTTGTTCAAGAAAGTTCACCAGCGTGTTTTTTTTAAAAATCATATAACATTCTTCATGAAGAGGAGAGATCGGTCATTAATAAATTAAACAGCCAAATGTAAGAAGCAGTTTCCGCTCAGTGCCATGATAACCAGCGCCTCTCCACATGGAGCCAAGAAAGCAGCGCCGCAGAGATAAAGTTTTCGTGCTTTGAATGTGCATCGTTTTTAACGTGAGACCATTTTAGACAGGTACAGTACAGTATATGCATACATGAATGTACTGCATTTTCCTCATTTCAAATGCCAGGGCAAACGCGGAAGAATCGTATTCCGCGGACGTATGTTTTCTAAAACCCTGCATGGTTCTCCATGGATGGTGCAGTTCAGTACAGTACTGCTCTTGTGGCACGGGTTTCCATCAATCGAGCGCATTGACTCAAGTTTGATCATGGTTCTCCGTATAATCATTGTGAAATTAATTACGACGCATCAGTTGGAGTATATTTTCACAGGACTCAAGCATATCGATCCCAAATTTCCCGACGATCATGCATTTTTCGCGGAAAAGGCACTCCTTATTAGGTGCCAAAAATTGAGTTCTGGTAATTAAAAAAAAGAAATTCTTTGGAAATTTTGTAACTCCTTTGGATTTATGTCAAAAAGTCTCAAAACTAATGAAACAACCCTCGCATATCGTTTTCTACAACGCATGACTTATCTACACAAATTAAGCATGCACTCGAGCAAATTAGATCCGTATCTATATACCCAATGAACCGCGCCCAAAATTGAAATGATTATTCCAAGCAGCAGAAATTTCACAAACTCGACGAATGACGCTTATCCTATGCAATGCTTTTGGACTGAATTTCATTGAAAAATTGGTTTAAAAAATGATGAGTAAAAACGCAAAAAACTAAATTATTGCCATGTGCTTTTAATGCCTCTTGCATTGTCAGTTGAAATTTATCACAGTTTCACAATATCCTCGAGTACTTTCATTCCTGAGTTTTCTCGTTTCATCGCTCTATCTCTAACGTTTAAAATACAGCAGTCGATTGCAGAACATGTGAAAGCCGAATTTCTGAAATATACCGAAATCGAGATGTTTCTGAAATGAATTTGAAATTATGTTGGCCTAATTTATTGCCCCTGATCAATTCGACATTTGAGAACGCTTGATTAGATGCACTGTTGATATTGCACTGACATGTTTTACATCTTTGAAATGAAAAAAAGTTTAACAGAACAACTTCTTTCAGTATACCTCATCACTTTGATTTCCAGCATTTCTTTAAAGGTGAATTTCGTCTTGGCGTTAAATATTTATGATCGATCGCTTACGCGTAGACGATTTAGTGTTTCTACGAGGAGATTTTATTACATGAATCTCAAATCCACGTACTGTATACATTTTACAATACTGAGAATGATGAGTAAACGATGCGCAAGAAAAAATGCAGTGTCATCCCTGTTACTGGTCATCTCGATTATAGTGGTCGTTCCTCGCCACAACGTCGTAGAACAAGCTGTATGCTAAGCAGATTTTGCACATCCCATCATCTCAAGCACAGGCCGCTATGCGAAGCAAAAAGTGTCAGCAGGTCATGCTGGACGTTACGCCGGGAATTCTGTTGCTGGAAGCATGTTAAACATGGTGTTAGACACGGCGTATACCTGTATGTGCATGCATTCGATCGAACAAAACTATTCATGTGCGTATTTCTGCAATTTATATGTTTCAAATGACTGAAATTTCTAATAAAATACACCGAAGCCTTGTCATAGCTGACCAGCGCAATAATTAGAAATGTGTGTTTTTTTTTTAAACTGCGTGTCATGGGATTTCCTTCAGAAATTGCGAAACCAAATATTGTACATGTGGACCCCCTCTGTCTCTCTCTCTCTCTCTCTCTCTCTCTCTCTCTCTATATGTCGATTCTTTTCTCTCTCTCTCTCTCTCTCTACAATGATTTTCTTTGTACAGTATTTAAGAAAATTCTTTTTGGTCCCGCAGGGTTCTTTGCTCATGCTTTAGGGGTTTTCTAGTGGGAATAAATGCCGTCTGCCACGATTTTTTTCCAGTCCCCTGAATTTCGTTGAAGAGGGAGTCCACCTTTACAACTGGTTGAACTCAACCCCACAAATAATGAACTAGAGCTTTTATAATCCCTTCGGCCACACATATAATTCATCCCTAAATATCGGACATACCCTTATCCTGGTGGAATGCACTTCCGTGTTCCAGCAGCAGAACCTGCATGGCCCACGATACCCTTCAGTCCAACATGTTTAACCACAGATCGATTCACTCCCGGAGACTATAGAAAGACAGACAGATTCCCTCGCCTCCATCAGCAGATATAAGCCCTGAGGGTTGGCTCACAAGAAAGAAAAAAAAGGGGGGGGTGTGTTTTTATGGACCTGAGCAAACAAAACAATGAAATCGTATCCCGTCACGAGATCTCCCTCCTTCCTTCGCGGGTTGGCCATGGAGCAGCGAGATGAAGTGAGAAGAAAACGAAGAAGAGGAAGAAGGGAATAATATTCAGCTGTTTTGCTTCTTGTCCATAGAAAAGATCGGGGAGAAAATAAAAAGCAAGTTGCCTGACTACCTGCCTGCCGGCGCGTGACCCATTCCGAGGCAACTCACGTTGTCTGTGTGTGTGTCTCCCACGCGAGTTTTTCACGGCCCCAGCACTGAACAGCGTTTCCTTTTTCCAGTGACAAACGGCGACGCGAATAACTCGAGAGACACAAGAAAACGGACGATGTAAGCTGTGTGCGTGTGTGTGTATAAGGTGTGAAGTTTCCTGAAAGACGATGGAGGAAAGCAGAGCAAGAACAAGACCTGGGTGAGAAAAAAAAGGGGGGAGTCGGTGATGATGGCGCCTTGGTACGAATACCCGCTGGGCCAAAGAGCCGCGCTTCAAATGAAGAAAGTTCAGACGATGGAGGAAAGCAGAGCAAGAACAAGACCTGGGTGAGAAAAAAAAGGGGGGAGTCGGTGATGATGGCGCCTTGGTACGAATACCCGCTGGGCCAAAGAGCCGCGCTTCAAATGAAGAAAGTTCTCGGGTAGTCGGGTGCCGGAGTTCGATTTAGGCGTCGAAAATCGCACACCGTGGCATCGAGCTCAATTCACTTCACTTCACTTCAGCTGAAGTGTCCGTGTTTGTCAATGGGAGTATGTAGTGCGATACCAGCGTAGACCCATTTGTTTTCAACCTTTTTTTGTGGAATTCGTAACACTTATTTGAAGACGCCTCTCTCCTTCTGGGTGAGAGCCATTTGGCCGGCCAAGTACCAACTGCGGAAGTTTAGAGGGCCTTCTTTGTCTTCATTGGCGTCAAATTGAACGAACGCCGCAATTTTGACTTCAACTTCAGTTGAGAGCCAATTATTTCAAGCCAGTTTCATATTCAATCCAAAAAATGGTTCTTTTTATCAAACCAGTATAAATCAGGCAGCAGAAGTCTTCTTTCGCTTCAAAGGTTATGAGAAAATGAGCTCACGTTTGAAACTCTCTTGCTGATTATTTTCTCAACGGTAATGCTTGCGTAATGGTTTAAAAGCCTCGCAGAAAATTTTTATAGAAGCTAATTAAAATTTCACGAATATTTGAATTTACTTCTATTTTTCATAATAATTAAAATGTGTTTTTGCGCAAGCGAAACTTGGCCGAATTCTTTGATGAAATAATGATGGTTTTAATAATGCTGGAATTTTGCGTCCAAACTAAAATCCTCGCAGACATCATTTTTTTAGAAGAAAACTTGAATGATTGAGGGCTATGAATGTGAATCCGTAAGGCACATCTAATTAAAACATTCCTCGATAAAGGTGTTGTATATAGCGAAGGAAACTAGGCGCGTAAAATTAGTTCGATGTTCTTCCGGTTCAGGAACTCTTCCTCATTCATTGCTAATCACCGTCGTGCCAGGCATGGCCGTGGTGGTGAAATTTTTTGTTCCGGATTCCATCGTGCCACTCGGAAGTGCCGGCCATTTTTCTATTTTCCTTCCGGATGTAAATGGTAGGTAGAAATACAGCCGGATTCTCGATACCATTTCGTCGTATTCCTTTCCTGCTCTTTTTTTGCATGTTGAGAAGCTGATGTATTTTTCATACGCAATCCGGATCAGTCAGAATTTTTCATGCATTTTTCTGTTTGAAGGTCCGCAAAAAAATTGATTTTTCGCATCGGAAATCCCCGCGACAATAAATATGTTCACGTTTTCCAGTATCTCTGCTTTTCCATGCTTATGGGTTTTTTTCCATTCTGTGAGAATTCTTCAAGAAATAACAGAAGACTCCAAATAATAGACAGAAGTTAATGATGGTAGATTCAATTTTCTGCAATCCGAAGCTATTCTTAAAAATACACACACCAATTCAGCTGTTTAAAGTAAGAACTTCTGAATGCAAACTAGAAAGGAAGTTCTGCACTCATATAATTCTAAATGATCTGAAGATTTCTGAGTTCGAAAACTATTTGTATAAAAAAAACTTGTCAATATTCTAAAGCTAGTTTCGACCGATTTTGTTCAGAAAAGGTCGATCTGGGCATCTTATGGTTCGCATTTTTGGGATTATTCGTCAGCAACCAAAATTCAAATAATATTTTCGAACGACAGTAAGAGGTTCAAAAAAGCACATGACCGCACGCTTATAAATGAGAATTTATCCGTATGCATATTTAATCTGAGTTCAAAAGATTACACTGTTTTGAAAACCACAAAAATGTATCTGATTAACTAGTTAATTTCAAAATGTGGTTCAAGAAAAATCCCAAAAACCACGAGGTGAACATGAGAACAATAGAAGTGCCACGGGGATTTTTGATAACAGATTACATGCTTCTAGACCAAATCCTTGAGAAGGTACTGTATTTTTTTCTAATGTTCACAAGATTTAATAGAAGGGTTCGCTAAATAAATCAAACGTTTCTGAAGCATAGCCCCAGATACTTTAAATATATCTGTTATGCTTTGCATACCATGCACGGTGTTTGAATGGGATTCAACAGAATATTTTGCAACACAGCAGCACACATTTTCAGGCGTTACCTTTTCCTCCTAGCATGAGCATATCAAATGTGCTTTGGCTTTGCAAGAAAACAGACGCTCACCTGAGTGTCGTAACCCGTATTTCTGTGAGCTAATCAGTATTTCTAGGTTGAAAGGATGTTTCTCCAAATTAAGTTTACCAGGAAGTGCAGGAAACAAAATATTGTGAAGAAACATCTGCTTTTTTCCGTCTCATCCAAGGATGAAACAAAAATTTTCCAAGTATCGTGCTTGAGAGCGAAATCTAAAAAAATATACTGATCAGCACATTTCGTTGCAGGAACGACTCATTTCAGATGAGATTGCGGTTTTATGCAGGATTTAAGATTTACAAAAATTAGAATCTTAGCGGAGGATGAACTAAATACATATTTTTTTAAATCTTACTGTATATTCAAATATAGTCTCGCTTTCTGTATGCACACGCGACAAAAATTGGCAACAAATGGCTCTTATTGATTTTCACGGAAGCAGTGCTACAGAAATGATTCCTGGTGAAACCCACAAAATTACGGCCAAGTTATCCAGCATCGGGTTATAAAAAAAATTTTTTGTTTGATCGAACCAATATCAAATCGGCAACGGATAGAAAATTCCTGCCATTTTCTTCCGGAAATTGTATTTTAAGAAAACCCCGGCCTATAATGTTGACCAATCTGCGGTTATAGTGCTTGATTGCCCACGTCAACAATTTAAAGGTCAGGAATCACTGCAGTGGGTATCTACCATGAAAGCCGAAAACGTTACTGGAAAAGTTTGTAAGCGGTGAAATTTTAAAAATTCGTCCAGAAAAATAGGAATTTCCGAAAAGATACGATCTTGAGAGCTTTATTTTAATTTCCATTCACGCTTCTCTTAGATTGAAATTCGTGCAAAAATTTTGGAATTGAGAGTTAGATTTTGGATTCCATCAAGGCATTTGTGGTTTAAATTTCAATTCGCCGCTCGCTGACGTAATGAGCAGGTTTTTAAAATCTCTGAATTTTTCGAATATTTTGAGCCAATATTTAACCGACTGTATTGTTCTTTCTATGAAATATTAAAAGCAATCTTCTTTCTTCAAGCAGAATCTTTCTTCGGGTTAAAAATTTAAGGAAAATGGGTTAATTGACCAAGAACAAGTAGAATTGATGCAGAATCATAATTATTTTTCATTTGCTACCCCGTCAAAATTTTCAGAAAGTTCATGAAAATTTCTAAATCTAAACTTTTGCACAACCCTGAAATATTTTTCTAGTTAATTTAAATTTGTTGTCTTACTGACTCTTGCGAATCATTCAAAAGCACTAATATTGTATCTGTAACAACTTTTTAATTCTTGAAAGGAATCAAATTACAACTTCCTTCCTCGTCAGATTATTTCCCCCCAAATTTTCCAGCTGGTTATATTTACACATCGATTAAACTAGAGTGAAATCAACCCTTTCTTTTTGACGAGGAAGGAAGTTGTAATTTCCTAAGGGAGACGTGACTTCAAACTCTAAATCAAATCAAATATCCTTGATAATCATGCGGTGTTTCAGATGAAGTTTTTCAAACCCAAATACATGCACTAATTTTCTTCAGAAAATTCGAGGCACTACAACTATCCAATGTGATGCACACACCTATTCAAAATATCCTTATATAAGATTTGAATGGCCTTCTTTCCATGGTCCCCCAGTATGTCGTCTACCCAACCTTGCAGGAATTTTATTTTTAAATAATTGCCTACATTTCTGCTGGCGAATGATGCTTCATAACAGTGAATTTCGAGAAATGAAAGTAAAGGGACCCAATCTAACAAGGAGAACGGAAGAAACAGCTTCATCTGCACATCTAAATGTTTATAACTTATTGCGGATAGTTCTTCTGTGTTCCAATGTATTTTTGGTATATAATCTGAAAAAAGTAAGCTTCTCAACCTGATATGAGCAAGTTTCGTCATCTGATCTTCAATTTCCGCAAGGCACCAGACGCGTCGTTGAAATTTCGACGTGGTTTCCTTTCTTATTCCTTATTTCCCCAGGAAATCGCACGTTTTTGTGTTTAGTGATTAATGCTTGGATTGAGTTGGGCAAGAGGGATCTGACTCATGGAAGGAAACAATCCTGCACACCGGAAGAAGGAGACTCCATTTGGGAGCGCAGTGCGATTTCTTCCGTCCCAGCAGCGGATGACGCAATGCATCACGACATTAATCCAGTGAGCTATTGATTCGCGGCGTAACATCTGTCACCCTTTTTTTTCTCGTCCTAAATTGCTAGCAGAGACGAAGCGAGCTTTGCTTTGCTTAGTAGTAATGGCGAAGGTTAATGGCCAGCATTAAGTCTGCCTGCACAGTAGACAACAGGGGGGTTCAATTCTGCTCGCATGCGGCACGGAAAATTGGGCGAATCCTGACCTTTCGGGCAGCCCGAATTTTTCATCACTCGCCAGAGTATAATTAGGGTAACTTTTCTGCTTCCTCGGTTGCAGGTTGGGCTGCTTTTTCATTGCCATGGCTCTGTGAGGCGAACAAAGGGACTGGAATTACCGAATTCAGCGCCCCGTCTGTCTTCGTCATTACGAGTGGTGACTACGCATCGGAGATGATTTTTTTTGTATGTTACTCCCTGAGAAAGCCTGGTGTTTAGGGCTGATTTCTTTCCTTCGCAATTTTTATTTAGTATTCTTTCAATAAAATGTACTCGGCTTCGATGGCAATTAAACTTGAGAAAAGGGGCGTCCGGGACTCCAACCACCCAATTGAATTCGGGACCGTGTCAGGCAACTCAATCACAGGTTTCCGACCTGTCAAGAGTAGCATTGTAGACAGTGGGAAAAAAAAGAGCAGGATTTAACGATCGTCTCTGCTTCGCTCGAAACGAAACGAATCATCATTACCGCTTCCAATTACCGGTCGTAATTCAGACGGACGTGTCATCTGTTGTGGGGGGTTCAATTCTGCTCGCATGCGGCACGGAAAATTGGGCGAATCCTGACCTTTCGGGCAGCCCGAATTTTTCATCACTCGCCAGAGTATAATTAGGGTAACTTTTCCGCTTCCTCGGTTGCAGGTTGGGCAGCTTTTTCATTGCCATGGCTCTGTGAGGCGAACAAAGGGACTGGAATTACCGAATTCAGCGCCCCGTCTGTCTTCGTCATTACGAGTGGTGACTCCGCATCGGAGATGATTTTTTTTGTATGTTACTCCCTGAGAAAGCCTGGTGTTTAGGGCTGATTTCTTTCCTTCGCAATTTTTATTTAGTATTCTTACAATAAAATGTACTCGGCTTCGATGGCAATTAAACTTGAGAAAAGGGGCGTCCGGGACTCCAACCACCCAATTGAATTCGGGACCGTGTCAGGCAACTCAATCACAGGTTTCCGACCTGTCAAGAGTACAATAAAATGTACTCGGCTTCGATGGCAATTAAACTTGAGAAAAGGGGCGTCCGGGACTCCAACCACCCAATTGAATTCGGGACCGTGTCAGGCAACTCAATCACAGGTTTCCGACCTGTCAAGAGTCACTGACCATTACTTATTTTCGTTTTTTTTTGCACAAGAAACTTACCAGGTTTTTTCTCCTCGAACATTTTCAATGGTGTACATTTCTATCTTCAAACCATTGCCAATATACTGTGTGCTGACTGGAATCAAATATACTCTCAGCCATGAAAGGCTCACGATTTTTAATGATTCAGAAGAAAGCATGAGGCCTTCAGAGGAAAAACTGAGACTCTCGTTAATTGCTCACCTTTTGACAGCATAAAAGTCGGATTGTGTGACCTTTGGGGAAATTTCGGTCACGAGTCATTCATGGTTAAATTCGATTCATTTATTATCCGACGCAATTTCTTGCTCGGAATTTTTGCTCCGCTATCTCAACTTCGGAGAACGTTTCGGTGAAGAAAATGTTGAATGTCATTTGAAAAAAATCTGTCTTTATGAGCACAGCGGAATTGCCTGTTGCCGGAACTAAAGTGTTGAGAGTGAAAGGAACCCCGAGCTGGCTGCAGTTGTGAATGCAAAACCACCTGATTTGAGTCTGAGAGAAATTCAACGAATGCTTCATAAAAATGCGAAAAGGCACTAGGTGTAGATTACTTTCATTTTCGCATCACTGTTGAACGAAAAGGTGCGAAATCATTCGCTTTAGAAGCAGTGTTAATCTCGAAATCCGAATTCTCAGCTTAGGTTTTTTTCGGAGATTGCTCACTTTTCATCGACTATCATGCTTCGTAATAGACTGGTTTGCACTTCGCAGTGAATTCGATGGGGGAAAAAGAATACTGCAGTGTATTTGCAGCACTTTTCTGTCTAAATCTAACCGAAAAACAATTCGCGATCGTTGAAAAATGGGAAACAATTACCTTTCCCTTTCCGAGACAATTCCTTCGGGAATTCAATCAGAGTGTTTGATAAAACTTACTCTTTGAAAATAAGCAGAATGAAGAGACGACGAAAAAAGGCTTTTGCTCT
>CAJPEX010000576.1:0-44397 GCA_905338405.1 Notodromas monacha
CTCCCAAGCGAATCGCGTGGCGCCTGCGTGAACGCCGCCCACGCGTCGCTGCCGTGCATTCACGCGCCGGTGCGCCACGTTCATTCGGCTATCACTGAAAATTTTGAGGGAATCCAGCACTCCAACCCAGGGCCCTTCAAGAAGTACTGTTTTTTTCATAGATTACACGGGGTGTCCAAAAAGTGACTGCATAAGCAGGAAAAAAAGATCGAAAATGCCACAAAAAAAAAAAATTGGCGTGTCTGTCTAGAATTGGCATTCTTGAGTTGTGCTCTCCTATTGTTTAAAGAAAATTAAAAACGAAAATGGAATGAAATATAAAAAATAATATTGCGTTAGGCACTTGGGCACGGTATTTACGCATGGAAATAATAAGTAATTTATCCCAAGAACTGGAAAAAAATCTGGCTGATGAGAAATAAAGCCGTGCAATAAAAGCCTGTTTTGTATATCTATTTCGAATCGGAAAAAACTGTCAATAATAGAAAAAAAAGATTCCCTCCCCACAAATTTTTATTCCAAGAGCTTTAGTCGTAATAAAAGAGTGACCAATTTCGGTCTAAATTTTTGTGGGATTGAAAATATTTTCAGGATGCAAGAAACAAACGAGCGCGAAAAATTTGTGTTTGAATTGCAGTGTTTAAATTTCCATCTGGAACCGTATTCACCTTTTCTGGGTTATTCTGTTGAGCAGAAACCAAAAGCAACTGTAACTTGAAATGAATCCCTGTATAACCAAAATTAAACTGCAACTTCCTGTGATGTATGCACACGAACTAGAACAAAATGATAATATTTATTGCGTTGACTTTACAATCGACTGTGCGCTGCAGATTTTTAAACACGTGATGTTTCATGAAATCCATGCTTGACTGTTTAGTTTTAGATTTCATCTTTTACTTTTCTCTTCAGAAACGAATACCAGACCTTGCTTTGTGAAACATTTAATTTACCATATATTTTTTTAGAATTTACGGGTTGCCCCACGTTGTACCTGCAGCTGTTGCTTACCGATATACCTTCGGGTTTACTGAGGGTAATTATGATCAAGCTTATCTCTGCTGCTCAGTATGAGAAGGACTTTATGAGCCGCAAGCGTTGTTATCGGTCATCATTCATTTCCGCTGGTTACCATGATTTTTTTCCCCTTATTCTCGTTCCTGAAAGAAAATGTGCTTCTATTATTCTGGAAAAATATCCCTTCCCACGGAGTAGTTGTTACTCGAGGAACAAGAACCTAATTGCAGGGATGCTTTTTTAGACGAAAACTGGCCACTTTTTCTCTGGGAAAACAAAGTTATTTTGCTGGCTGACATTTTATCCCACTGGAATGCGTATTTTTTCCTCTTCGCTGCAATTTTTCAACTAATGATCAAGCTGGTCGGTACACGTATTTGCTTTTTTGTATTGTTTTTACTCTCAGCAACGTTGGTTAATTACAGTGCTGTATTTGAATGACGGATGTACTGTATTTCATATGCTCAGAATGCGACTGTTTTCTGCTGAAGAAATGAACATACCATAAATTATTAATGAATTCATCGCAGGCATACGATTCGAAGAATTAAATACATTGATTTTTTATATTTTCATATTAGATGTACATTCCGTGTTAAGACGAATAAGAACTGCTCACTTGTGGAAAAAGTAGACCAGTGAAATATAATTCTGGTTCTTTCGTATTATTCTGCCAGTATAGAGACACTAGATAGCAACGATGTGTGGAAATAAGTGAACCTAATCCGTGTTATAGTTATGTTTCCCTTTGTTTGAATCTGACCAATACAGTACAGTATTTGTGAAATTGGGTCAGACGTTCGTTCTGTAATTATTCACGCGTGTAACGTGATAGCGCCTTATGTTTCCGCCCTACCAATTATAAAAATAATCCTACAGAACAGTACTGTAAGTTGGTTCGATTTTTTCAGACGTTCTTCTGCAAGATTGGCAAAAACTGTTCCAGAACAATCGAAGGAAATTCGATGCTTTGAAAAAAAGCGACGACAGCACATGATGTCAAAGAAAAATCGAGTCTTTTGGTTTGAACAGGTTCTTCAAAATAGATAAATGTCCTGAATGTTTCTCAAGTGATGCTTGCTGTCTACTTTGAATAAATTGTATTATGTATTGTATTTTGAAAATGTTCTGTCTGGTATTTTTACTGGGTTCACTTGGGTACGAATTCATTGAAATTAAAATTCATAAAAATTAAAATTCAACCGCATGAATGCGGTTCTGCCAATTTTCCAAGTTTTGAGGGTCTTGATATGGAAGTAGGGAAATTAAATTTTTCAGAAGATGGTTAATCAATCGTGGTACGAAAGAAGATGTCACATCATGGATGGTTCTATACAGCATTCATGGAGAAAAAGCGGATTTCTTTCATAGCATCTTTACAAGAGCTTGAACATGAATCAAGTTTATGGATTTTGACTTGCAACCCGTATGAGGATATTTTCAGCAGAATAAAATTCCGTCGAGAGCGTGATTTTTAAAAACTAACATATTATTGGTGCCTGTGCAAAGCGAAACTACTTGTTAAGATGCACGGATTCAAGTTCTATGAAACCAATTCCCCCCTTTTTTGGTCTTTCTATTCAAGGACACGGAGCATATTTCAACACGTCCGACGGATTGATTGCTGTTGAATCTTGCAAATTTTTGCGGAATGGCGGCGATGGGATCAAATTCACGTTTCACGACACCGTACCGGAAATGCGATCCTTGAACGGAAGAAGCTATGTGGACATTTGCAAAGATTCTATTCCATCTGGAGCTGCGTATCCGGTGTATATTGTGGCCAAGCAGCACGTCACATCCTATTCTAGTCTGGATTGTCCACAGGTGAGCGTCCTTCCCATTGTTTAGTGTCTTTCTATTCTGGTGCATGAACCCCAAATTTATATATTTTTCATTTTATATTTTTCTCCTGTAAAAAGCTCGACGAAGGATGATATGCCCCGATTGAAACAATTCCAGAAATAGATTTTTTTTTAATGGGACGACGAGACGCAAAAATGTTGAGATATGATCTGAATTTGATCACTGAAAATGTTCTGACCATTATAATCGTACCTTCAGATTTTGAAGGAATTGAGTTTCCTTCCAAGTTTTCTTTTTTTCTCAATGATATCAAGAAAGGTTCGACTCTGACGAATCGGGAACTTTTTAGGTCTAAAGGCCCAAGGATTTGCTTTGAATGCAGGACCAAGAGGACATTAGAAAGGGAATCCGATCCCACGTTTTCGGGTCACGAACCGAGTTTTCTGTATATAAGCTGCAACCTATTGTTACGAAACGAATTTTGATTTATCATACATTAGGGCTTGCTTTTACTTCGTTCATGTTGAAGCGGATTCTTGAACGTTGGCAAAGTCTCACATTTTGGTATTGTTTCACTGTTATGTTCAACCATTGCAAACGCGGTATTTCGTTACATTATAATTGTTTTTTTTTTCGTTGTTTTCCGACCTTGAGCTTTTTTTTCCATTTGAAGGAACAAGGTTAATTCAACGTCAAATGCTGAAGAAATACAGTACTTCACAGTATATCGACATGTAAATGATCGTTCTGCTGCAAAAGATTGAAATTCTTCTTTTGACGAAAATGAGCAGCCTTGAAACTTGTGCTATAAAATGCGATACAGTCTTGAATCCAAGAATAGGAAATGATACTACAGTAGTGAAGAATAGTGAGGTACATCATGAAAGTATGGGGTAAAAAATTAAATGGCGACAAAATATCAAAGAACTGTGATTAGTCCAACGATGAGAGTATTGAAACATGACATCATAATGGAGCAATAATTATTATTAACAGAAATTCACTTAAAAAGCAAAAAAGAAAGTGCTCTTCGTTTATCTCGTCATCACTGGCTTTTTTTTACGTTTAAAGATAGCCAATAATTCCTCTTTTTGGTTTTCCTTGGGGCGGTGAATGAAATAAATTTCGAATTATTTTTTCTAAGCTTGGGGGAAACAATGCTGCTTATTCGATTGAAGGAAAATGAAAGTTTATAATGTTTCTGGTTCTTGTTTTATCTTTTTGCGTCCACAGGACTATTACAATGACTACGGCAGTGATGGCGTGCTCACGGTCCACTTCAACTACATGTACGCGGAAAAGGACGAGACTGGGGAGATTTTAGTGTATGACGGGACTGACGAGACTAGTCGACTGATCGGCAGTTTCCGTGTGTCGAACAACACGCGTCCCGCGTCGATGACGACCACGTCACGTGGCCTACGCATCCGATTCAAAGCCCGGCCACGCTCGGACCTCGTCGTCTTCATGGAGGTCACACAAAGTCCCAGTGAGTTCAAAATCCATTGTTCTACATTTTATTTATTCTCTGTGTGTATAAAACACAGCAAAACGAATTCCGAGGTTTTCTGGATTTGGTTTCGTGGAAATGATATAGTGAAATGTACGGTATCATCGCTGTATTTACAGTGGGTCCCAGCAAAACAAAACAATTGTAATCTGTTACTGCACACGTTTCGTCATGCCGATTTTTTTTATGCGAGACCCGAATCAAGTTCTCCAGATTTTCGTCACAAGACCGTAATGAACCCCGAAAACTGTCATTTTCCTAGTTTTCAGCGTACTATTTTGAAATTTGAATTGATTAGTTTAGTACGAGGGGTTACACGTTTCGCCGCGGGCTCGAAATGATCTGATTCTGAACACACCATTGATATTTGAAAACCTTTTTTTTCATCTTCACTAGTTCCAAGAGGCTAGACGGACACCTTCTCAATGTAATCAAAGCCAATTTGTACACACCTCTCAGCCCATTTGATCCATATGTTGAAACGGGACTTCAAATGTTCAGTTGTTGAATTTTGAAGCTTCCCCAGAACAGCAGCAGTAACAAGCTGATCCGCGCGGAACCGTGTAGCCCCTCGTATAACATTTCAGTAATCCTGGGAAGTTTGTGCTTTGCGCTTTTTGAATTTCATAAAGTTCGTGGATACAGTATGCGCAACAACTGGCAAAAGTTATTCTCTTCTTTTGTCATCTTCCTCGATTTTAAATTCCACATTTTTAGCCCGCAACTTTCTAAAATTAAGCGGTTTTTGGCGCGAAAAATGTATCATGTGCAGCATTTTCAATCCCTGAGTCAATTTTTTCCCTTGAAAGAATTACTGTAGTTATGCGGACTTCCCGCCGTGCGAGTCTTTCGTTATGTGGGGACCCAATGTACTGCAGTGTTAGACGCATTACGTGTACAAGTACTCTACCATTCTTCATTATTTGGCGCATATTTCGTTGCCGGAAATGAAAGCGGTTTTTTTTCATTCGGAATTGGAGGAGTCTGATGACTGTACTCATGAGTTCGTTACCAGCTAAATCTCTTCAAATAGTTATACGAGATATTAACGGTTCATTTGACTTCAGTCAATTTAAAATATTGATCCCTGCCGCATTTCCTCGGAGCAACTTTATTCACTTTGTTATTTGTAGTAAACGTTTCACGTTGGACCTTTAAATTGGTTTTGATGATTAAAGACGACGAAAAGACTCAGACTAGTACCCGTATGTCAATGAAATTTTCGGCGAAGAAAAACTTGAAAGATTTCCTGAAATTTTTGGTTTGTTCGACTGATCTATTGCCGTTTATTCTTGTTTAAATTTTTTTTCAATCCAGATTTAAAATTTTTAAAATATGTTCGTTCTCTGCTGGCACCCTCTGAGACTAAAAATACAGGCGGACTCTCTACAACGAACTTGTATTCAACGATATCCTCTGTATAACGATTTGTATCCAATCCCATAGGATTCTCTCCCCATATAATACAGGGTTGCTCCAACCGAATTCTCTCCAAAACGAATTTCATTTTCTGGTCTTGTGCGTTTTGTTGAAGAGAATCCACCTGTAGTCAAAAAATCGCTAGAACGATATACTGATTTAGCGGTAAATTTATTGTAACGGGAATTCTACCATTTTTTCACGAATTCAGGGCGTGGAAAAGCTTACGATTTGCGGATCGACGGTTCGGACGTGCAAGATAACGATGGACGCGGTGTGGACGTGGAGAACATGCGGTCGCAAGTGCATTTGCACAAGTCCGAGATCACGGGCAACAACCACGCGGCGGGTGTGAGCATCCGCGGCGGCGTCGGCGACGTCAACGTCACCCACTCCATCATCGCCCGGAACCAGGGGGACGGTGTCAACGTCACGCATGGCGGCGGCGCACGGAACGTGTCCAGGTAAAGTGTAGAGTATTGTAACATTGCTGTAATGATGTACACTTGTATAGTACACGTGTATACGAATGCGGAATATTCGCCTTAAATCGCTGCGTGGTTTGTCGCCGCTACGTCACGAAAATTGCTGGTCTGCGTGTGTATCGTCCTGAGGGCTAATTCCTGGGTTGACCTGTTTAGTCGATCCCCGCGAGGTCGTCATCATGTTTACTTCGCGTTTCGGTGGGGCCATCATGCTTCTCATCGGAAGGTCTGAATGAAGGTGTCAGAGCGATTTGAATATTGGATGCTTTTTTGGTGGGGATTAAAAATAAATATTCCTATGAAGCAATATATTTTACCGTAATTACTTGAGGTACCGCGTGCACCTTCTTCTCAAAACTAAGGAGCGAAAAAGGTGCGTGTCGTAGGTGCGTATAAAGTCGTAAAAGTTTTAAAAAGCTTTGGTGCTCCTCATGCTTGACGATTCATCCAACAGAGAATTTCTAAAAAATTTCTGCAGAATCTCAAAAAATTAAAAAATTGAGAAAAATTAACGTCCATAATGATAAAAATTGAGAAAAATTTAAATTACCGGTACAATGCATTTTATTTTCAAAATATTTTAAATTTAAGCCTCTAAAAGTGGGGTGCGCGCCTTACTCGATGGCACATGGTACCCATATAAATATACTATTTATTAATTACTGATCATTTAATGATTTGGTAAATGTTGCGTCTGCTGCTGCCTGGAATAACGTGTCAAAATAATGTCAGTGGAAGTATCTGTAGCAACATGTCGAAATCTATGAAAATTATGTCGAGTTATTCTGAATAGTGTTAATTCATTCTGCATTTACCATAGCCCAGAAAAATATACATGAAGTGAGTAACATTTGCATTGCTTGGAGAAATTATTCGTCGAATTTTTATCTGTAACTATAAGTTGTTCTGTAGTCCAATTAAATTGTTTTGCTTCCCCATTCCACTTGAATTGGTAGGATTATTTGGTTCAGCGAATCAGTTTTACAATCGAGCTTCCATTGAAATAGTTTCTGTCGAAAGGATTTGGTTAAAATCGAATTTATTGAATGATTCCAGGCGTTTTTTTTCCACCCCATTCTGTTCGTTTCAAAAAGTCAAAAGCGGAAAAGGCTAAAAAGTAAAGCATAACTTCACGTTCCTTGTTTACGGAATAAGATGGAAATTGTGGAACATTTTATTGTAACAATTCCTTTTACCTGAATATTTCTTTCTTTATATTTGAAGGTGCGAAATTTCAAGGAATGAAGGACGTGGGGTAGCAGTGTGGCTCAACAAAACACGACACGACTTCTCAGTTACACAGGAAACAACTGTGGAATATTCAGTCATCAAAGAGAACCGTTGGGCCGGAGTATTTGTTGGCAACTTCTGTACGCCCTTCGCCGTTGTTAACGTCAGTGGAAACGAGTTCTCCGATGGTATTAGCTATGGTGTTGACATTTGGTCCTGTTGGCACCCTGAAAACACGAAATACCCGAACACTCTGGTGCAAGTTGGACACAACTCTTTTTTGCGAAACAAAATTGCTTTGAGGTGAGGGAACTAAATCGTTTTTGAACATGCGCAAATAACAAGGTTATCGAAGACAGGGCAGTATTTTTTTTTTATTGTCGAACCTCTTCATGCCGGATTCCAGTGGACCAGCAAAAAATTTATTATGGGAGGCCTCGAGTTGAGGAGTGAACCAAGCATTTTTGTTGGGGAATAGGAGGAAGAATCGCTGGAAATTGTAATTGGTGATATTCTGGGCCTTGAATTGTTTCTTAAATGAGTCGACGGTCTGCTGAACTTGGAGGTAAGGGTTCTTTTGCCCGAATAACCCTTCACTTCCATTCAAAGCACATCGAGTGACATCTTTGCTTTTCTCGTCCTGTGTCAAAAAAAATTAAAGCCAAAACGCTGCCGGAAAATTTAATTTATGGATGTTTGAGGGAGAAGCCTTTCAATTAGGTTTTAAAAGCATTGTTTGTGAAGGAATTCAGACAGAGACTTTGAAAAAAAATTTCGACATCGAAGGTATTGGACTTTGAAAAGGTTCCAAGTATCGATCGAGGTTCAACTGTATTTCAACAGTACAGTACAATAATTTACGTGTCAGTGAGATATTTTTCAAAAATTAACCTTTTCTCCGTAGGAGGTCTCTTCATGATTAACTCACATCTCTCGTACAAACTTTAGCACCTCTTCCTTGGACAAGTGATGTGATCATCTTTTAAAAATGACTCGTTTCAGAATGGAGCCAGTTGCTGACGCCAACGTTACCGTGGAGTGGAACGAATTCCGCGAGCAGAAAGTCGGAACTGTGTTGATAAGAAACGGGGATCGGGAAGAGGTCGAATTTCTTCCTGCCTCCGTGGTTGTATCGGATAACACTTTCCGAAAAAACACCGGCATATTTGTGGCGAATCTCGGTTTGTCCGAGTTTGTTAAAAACCAGAACCTGACCTTCACGCGGAACTTTGTTCAGGACAACGTTGTGTCCGAACCGTTTGACTCACTGAATCCGAGAAGTCGAGTCGCTGCCGTGGTTGTGCTCACGTCTCCGAGTGTCAACGTGTTCCGGAACGTTTTCTCGAATCCCGAGTCAAAATATGAATTGGGCGTTCATTACGAAGATCAGAGTGTGGACATCAATTGCACGCACAACTGGCTCGGTTCTCGCAAGGTAAAAATCGAAGGCTTCTATTGAAAAAAATACTTTCAGTATTCCTCGAAAATGGAAGAAGTTGGAGAGAGGATCGTTATAGTTAGTCATGCTTAATCACATTGAAATGGTCGAACATTTTTTCTGGAATATGGAAAATTATGATATAAGAAAATTCCCAAAACGAAAGCAACCGAGGCAAATTTCTTGCGGCAAGAATGAACTTCCTATTTTTTTCTGGTTCTTCGTGGAATTTCGTTTGTTGGTTAGGTTGAAGCAAGCCCATTTCAGGTCACGAATGCTCTACATCGAATATATTTGACCGCGATGGACAATTTAAGATGGCAGATTTATAACATACCGAGTTTTTTTGCGTTTAGATTTAATTATTTCATCTACTTCTGACTCCATTGTACTTGCAAAAACAAGAAAGATAATCTTCGAACTTGTCTCCGGTATGGCACGGAGGAAATCGCGTGCCTTGATTTGCAAGGTAAAGTTCAGTCGAAGCTCCTTATTGAAGTCGAATTTCGAGGGACCAGTAAAAAAAAACTCGCGTTAGGGAGATTTTGAGTCAGGGCAGGTGAGGAACGCCTTTTGCTTGGGGAAAGCCAGAAGAATTACAAGAAATTGTATCTAGTATTATATACTGCAATACTGTGCCTTAAATTGCTTCTTAAATAAGTTGACAGGACGCTGAACTTGGAGGCAAGTGTTTATTTGCCCAAATAGTCGTTCACTTCCTTTCAAAACACGTCGTGACATCTTCGGTACCCAACCAAAAGCCCCCCCCCCCCCCTGCCAAAAGCCCCCCTAGTCAAAAGAAAGGTGCAGCTTACCATCAAGAGTTACAAGGAGACCTGTAATCCCCAATTTTTGCACCAAGGGGGGCTTTTGGACTACACCCGACATCTTCATTGCTCTCGTTTTTCCTGTGGCAATGAAATGAAAGCCAGAAGGCCCCCAGAAAATTTGAGTTGTGGAGGTTTGAGGCGAAAGCATTCAAGTTGGGGAGTTTTTAATTCAGTGTTTCCACAATGGAATTGAGACAGGAACTTGAAAAAAAACAGCATATGGACGAGGCATTTGACTTCGGGTGGTTATTCAAAAGTTATCGCATTTCAACCTTTCCAGGAACGCGACATCTATGACCGACTCTTTGATCGCAAGAACCGTTACAACTTGGCGAGAATCCAATTCAAGCCTTTCCTGCTCATCAGCAACAACCCGAACACGGAATCTGTATCTGACGACGAGATGTTCATTCCGGACTTCGGTCCAAGTGAAGACAAAGTGGAAATCGGAGGAGAAATCGAAGGCCGAGTCTTTCTCGATGATTCCAAGAACAACGTGTATTACGTTAAACAAGACATCTACGTCAGGCCTGGTGGAGAATTGACGATAACTCCTGGTGTCGTATTGCAATTTCATCACGGAGTCGGGATGATGGTCGCTGGGAAACTGCACGCAGAAGGTGAAGGTTCGAATCTCAAGGACCGAGTTACTTTCACGTTGTTTGAGCAAGAGAAACGCAACATGACTTCGATTAAAGTCAGGTTGATCGGAGGGAAAGACAGCCGAGAGGGCAGACTTCAGGTGAGTTACCGTAATTCGATCACCTTGAGTTTTGCCGTAGTGCGACATCTACCTCATAAGTGTCATGCGGCAATTCTTTTCTTTTCGTCCTGTCGATTTGCGTTTGGAATCTTTGAATATCAACTTTTGAGCAAAACGTTTTTCGTATGCGGTAAGCTTACGATTGTAGGAGGAAATCCTCTGGAAATGAAGGAAGGATTGATTAATGTCTTCCTAATGAACAACTGGATCATCTAAAACTTATGTTTCAAAAACTTGGTTGCGCAACAACAAAAATCGAAATAATGCTGACAGAATTTGTGAATCGAAGATATATCCGTAATACCGCGTGAATCGACTATATCTGAAGTATTATTGACCCACTGTATATATATTCGATGTAGTTAATTTGCAGTATAATTAATGCATCTTTCAAAATTTCGCTGCGGTGTGGGCAGATTTCTACATTATAAGCTTGCTGAAACCCACCGAAATACCGACGCGTATGTAAAAGAAATTATGATGCTGCATGTCAGGAACCATTAAACAGTGATGTATTCTTTAAAGGAGTTTATATAAGACTCTTCATATAAAATAGGAATATTACTCTTGTTTCATCAATTTTTCAGATAAAACAAGGTACCAGATGGGGTACGGTTTGTCGAATGGGTTGGACAATAGAAGCAGCGTCACTCGCGTGCCGTCAAATGGGTTATTCCCTGAATCCTTCTGATTGGTTGCTTGAACGATCAGAAATGCCTCCAGTTGGCACGAACGAAGACATTCTTTTCAGGTATGCCTATTCGCCGCACAAGGGTTTCTTTGAAAAATTGCAATTTTTTACTTTATCTTCTTAATATTAAGCAACGTCGAGTGCTCTGATCTCGACACGGACATCACTGAGTGTAATATTGAAACCAGCGACGATTTCGAAAATACTTGTACCCACGAGGATGACGTTGGACTTCGGTGTTACGATGTTTCTTGGGGTGGAATAAGGATGAGTATGACTGCGGAAAAGAGTACTTTGAAGTACGCTTTGATTGAGAAAGCTGGACTGTTTGATCATGCTACCAACACATTCAAACCAGGTTCGTTTCTTTTCTCTGACTCGTTTAATTCGAATCAAGAGCTGAAAAATCTAAGTTTGAATATTCTCGGAATTCGGAATCATTATTTTAAAACTATTTCACGCTTTGCAGCTATTCAAATCGATTTCGGTCGGCACATCCTTGATAATCTGGAAGTATCTGACAACTGGAGCGACGGGCTCGGAATGCTTCACTCCGACATTTACTTCTTCGATCCTGATGTGAACACGCTGTCGAATTCCAAGGTTCATCGGAACAGAGGCAATGGAATATCTATCCGATCATTGGGAATGAACGTGAGAAGTGAGTTGAATAAACATAAGATTGATTATTTTTTATTCAACCGTCGATATTTCATCGATCAACAGATTCCGACTTCGAAAATAATTGGTTGAGCGGAATCCAGTACAACGCATTTTTGTCAAGAAAAGAGCAGCGAGAAATCGTGTCGTGGTTGCGAATGTCGTCGTACAAAAAATATGATTTGTCCGCAATGGATGAGGGCATCATCATGCTGGAAAATCATGATCCAATTTTCCTCGTCGTCCAACAAAGTCCTGAAGTTGTTCCAAAAAAGCAGTTGCAAATCAAGGTACAGTACAATAAAAAGTGAATTGCGCATGATTTGTCTCACCCTTGTTTCGTGTTCTCTAGACGAAAGATGAAAACGTGATCGCAATTTACGTATTCAGTCCAATTCATCATCGATCAACCGAAAAATTGACGATTTATGATCATCAATTTGTGGACCTTGCCGATCGTGTGTGGGATCTCAGGAAGCATTTGCTTGCATTTCCAGCCAATTCCTCGTCGTTTGCTTTCAACTTGTTTTATTCCAGTGGTGAAGCACCAGTTGGTGGGATTGTCATCATGTTGAAAGCCGTGAGAGGTAATGATCATTTGAAAGACTTGCTTATTATTAATGCGTGCATGTTCTGCTTTTAAAACTAGAACAGTTAATTTTTCATTTGAGTTGCCTGTGCGACTTTAAAAAAAATGTCCTTCCCAGAATTTTGTATTTTATTTTTATTTCTATGTTCACAGTTAGAGACTTGCCAGTGGTTCCTGGAAATTTCCCGGGCGTTTTTCCTGCCTTGCGAATTGTGCAGTCGCGATTCACGTACAATCGACATGGAGTTTCTGCTCTCTTGTACAACCGGTATGTACAAAACTGTACAAATACGTTCACAATATTTATTTTCTCATTATACTTCCTTTCGCAGTTATTTGAGTGATTCGAGAGATCGATACTTGAGACCTCTGAAGGCGTATGTCGAAGTTGTCGACAGTAGCATAGACCAGAGTCAGCGTGAAGCGGTTTTTCTGCATACGCCGTTCAGAGAATTGGACGTGGATGCGAACATGACGGAGTTTTATTTCAGCTTCAATCGGACTCTATTCACCGGAAATTCCAAGGGAGTTCTTCAATTCAGCAGGTTCGGTTTCACTTACCTCTGTGCTTATTCGGGCATTTTGCTATTAATCTTGGTACTGCACACTTGAATGTCTATATTAAAAATGCATGCTTCAAGATCAATTTCATGCTATGCTAGTTATGTAAGGACTCTTTCTATGCCTCGATGACAGATAAAGGTCCAACTTCATTCTATGATAAAGTAATGCAGGAAGTGCAGAAAAAAAAACGTTTCGAAAATAATATGATGGAAAATTAACGTCGTATCGCTTTCAAAAATTTCCATTTGCTGCCAGACAGTTACGAACTGGACAGCCGTGGTAAGTGGGCTTGAATAACTGAGAATTCATTTTGGAAATCTTCTCGTCTTCCTTCATCATTCTTACGAACGTCTTTTGTTTTTCATCCAGGGATGCGAGACAATCGAACAATTTATTCCACTGGGTATTCCGTGACAACACGTTGGAGGGCAACAAAGACGGTGGCATTGACATAAATCTTCCCTATGTGTGGCAATATAATGAAAACCAAACGCACTCTGTGTATATGCGGAACAACACCCTGAGAAGCAATCAAAATTTTGGTGTGACAATTGACGGCCATTTCGCAAGGACAGAAATCCTGGAGAACCGATTCGAAAGCAACGAATGTAAAGCTGGACTTTTGGCACTCAAGGGCATGGAGAAAGAAATGAGCATCAGTCAAAATATTATTCAGAGGAATTTTGGAACATTTATGGTGCTGTTCAACATGGATAGTCAATCCGAAATACTTGGTACGTTTATTATTTTTTTCCTTTGCATCTTCATCTAGTACCGTGTGCTTGTTGCTTAGTTTTTAAAGCAGAGTCAACTTCCGCATGAAAAAAATGAACGCATTTCCTCCCTTTTTAGGTTTGGTCAGTGCCAATTTCCGAATGAACAAGGTGAAGAGGAACCGATTCACGGTTTTGCGTGGAGCGTACCTTGGCAAGTACGAACCAGCAAGCTACGTTATAGGCTTGAAAGGAGTTCAAAACATCAATATCACCAACAATTTATTGGGCGAAAATGAGATGGACTATGAACTCTTGGCTGGTATAAGAACCTCGAGCATCAATAACTACGTGAATGTGAGAGAAAATTGGTGGGGCACTGCTTCTGGATCTCAAATTAGACAGCAGATTTTTGACTTCGACGACTGGAATTCTTACGCCATTGCAAATTTCGAGCCGTTCTACACCAGCGACCGATTCGATTCCCCGTTGTCTAGAGATTATGAACACTCTTCAAAGCCAGGTTTGTATTATCGTCGTACTCCTGAATAAAATTTCTCTAAAGAATTTGCAAAATTGATGAAAAATAATGTAAACCGAATTAACTCGTACAACAAATTCATTCATTAGCAGAAATTGTCGAGAAAAAAAAAACAATTTCCTAATTTTGAGAAACTAAATTATTCTCTACATTAGTCTAATAATTGAAAAATGGTCTTCACTCGAAAGCCTTTTGTGCTTAACTTTTGTACTAGTATACAGTATTTGTTGGGAATCTCGCTGAATGTTTTGGTCAAGGTCTGCTTTTAGCACGCTCGAAATGTCCTTAGTTCGCATGAAAAAAAGTATTTTACCATTGCCGAAAGAAAGCTTCAATGATGTGTACTTCGTGCAGGAACAAACGCGGAATTTTTGGGAGGCCGTCTTTCACATCCCACGGTGCTTGTTCGTCGAGAGAAACCGTATATCGTGAAATCTGATCTAACAGTGGAAGATGGAGTTACGTTGAACATTGAAGCTGGTGTTGAATTGGAATTTTATCCGAGTGTTGGAATACTGGTCCTTGGTACTTTGCGAGCGATGGGCACGGAACGACGACCGATCCGCATGCGTCCGATTTTCGTTGATAAAATGCAAGTTGTGCCGATCGGAAGACACAGTCGGAGCAAGGCTATGAATTCTGCTTTGAGTTTTAAAAATCCAATGGTGCGTTTGTGCATCGAGGGAATTTGCAGTGATGAGGATACTACCGGAGCTATCAGCAATGCAGGTATATATAAGGATCATCTCTGGTTATATCGGTCAATACCACGTGTCGGTACCTATAAGTTGAGAGTAATTGCAAGGCGCCCTTAAATCGCAGATTTGTAATCACCTCGGGGAAGTCTTGATAATATTGTGCTAAAGTGTTTGGGCTACAATTTGGAATAGGAAATCATGGCATCGTCTGAACAAGTTTTCAGCACCTGATGATGGGAGAGAAGAGAGAAATTTTATTTTTTATTTTTTGACTGCAGAATTCCTGGATACTGTCTTTGAAATTATAAAGTCAAAGGCTTCCATTTAAGAACTATTTCTGGAAGCTCTTGAAACTGAAATAGACAAGAGGAAAATAATTGTGTCGTCATCGGGCGTACAGATATTTTCTCGTCATATTCTTGTGTTAGATTACTATAAGAAATGAATTATGCTAGGATTTTCCGCAAGAACGCGAAATTTTTTTACCTTTATTTGTTCCGATTGGGGACCAAAATTTTTTCAGTACGATGCCGAGAATATTATCCTTCTTCCACAAAGTTCAACTTCCTTAATTACATTTTTATAAACTTGGGCTTTCCGAAGTATTCGCGTATTTTTGAGTCTTATCAACGCTGGAACAACCCTGCAGAACCGTTGGAATATTTCTTATTGCTTCGGTGGTAAGATTAAAATCATTTTTAAAATTTCGAAAGACTTCTGACGCAACATGAGTTTTGCGTATACTGCACAGTACTTTACAGTATTTCTCTTATTCCAGGATCTTAATTTTCCATAATCAATTTTAAAATGTTATTGACTGTCCTGACTCCTGAGTCCTGAATGAACGAACGCCTTATTTTTCTTTTTTCAGGCTTTGTTGAAATGTACAATGCAACCACACTGCAATGGGTTCCCATTTGTGACCATCGATTTTCGGAGCGAAATGCAGAGGTTGTTTGCCGAGAACTCGGGTTTGATACGTTGAATATCAACTTCAAATTCGGACCCAGAATCGAGCTGCATCCGGATTCTCTAAGAAGAGTAATTTCTTGGCCAGAACCTCTTCGTTGTGATGGTAAGATAAATATTCAGCTGGCTTCCTTTTGCAGCGACACATTTTTTTATATACTCCGGTATTATAATTTCAGGAGACGAAAAGTCTTTGGAAACTTGCTCCATCAGGATGAACGGACAAATCTACGGAGCGACTTACGAATGTCCCTACGATGGTGCCTTTTTATTCGTCGAATGCGGAGAACGAAATTTAAGAAACAACTCTGAATACTGGGGAGGAATAAGGTGAGTTTCAACTTTCAAGCTTAATTTTTTTCCGCAAATATTTCATGAACTTTTTTCTTTTTGTTTTGAACAGATTCTCCGTACCAAATTTTGAGTATTCCATGGTTCATCGACGTCTGCATGATCACGAAACCCACGAGCCGTTCCACATTGCTGAGTCTGTTCTGGAGCATGTTGAAATTGAGTGAGTTGATGCACGAAAAGCTGACGGAAAATTTGCCGTGAAATTAATGTCATTACTTTTTTAGGGGAGCTGGTGTGCTTCACGGCGAGCTGTCGCCAGCAGTGGAGAGCGTTTTGGTGACGCCGAAGATTTGGTACACCACAATCCGAAACAGTGCTTGGCATGGAATTTCAATGGTTGCTCCTTTCGAAGATGCGAAGCTTTTGCATAATAGGTCTGTTTGTGATGAATTCGTGACGAGCATAGTTCCTCAAATATTGAAGGATGTTAACTTTTTTGCAGTTTTTCAGCAGTTAATGCACGTTTTAAATTTTTCCTTTTCGATGTACCGTATATATATATTTTTTTTGAAGGATTGAAAATAACCAAGGAGCCGGGATCAGCACGTTGGTCTTGAACGGAGATGGACAGGCTTCTGCGTTGAGTTCCTTCACGCCTTTGACTTCAGCTCCACTGTCATATGGACTTTTCGGCCTGGTCGACATATGTGACACGAACAAAGAAATTGAGGTGGAAGAAAGGATAATTCTGTACTACAAATACGACAACAGACCTGTGGATTGCGTCAAAATCTTCACCTCGAGCTACCAAATCAAAACCTTCGGTTTCCGGTAAGTCTATGTACAATTCTTTGAAATTGTATTCAATGTTATGATAACATTTGACAATTGAATGCATGTACTGTATCATATTGCTTTCGATTTCAAAGTTAATGTGCGATTGTTTTTCAGTTTGCTGTATTTCAACCTTTTCAACTCAACTGGGGAAGCCGGAACACCCGATAAAATAACTTTGTTCGACGGAGATGTATACAATATAACATCCAAGAAATTTCTGGCGGACATAGTAGCTGGGAAAGACAATGGAAGAGAATTTCACACCACGCTCACTACAAGTCTAAGCGTAAAACTTCACGCATCTGGTGGAAGCGGAAATTTGGGCTTTTTGGCAGAAGTTGTGACAATCCCTGTTTCTGCCGTTGGATTCAGTGAGTTATCTGCTGAAATTTAAAAAAACAGTAGTCTGATTTCAGCAAATTGTTGTCGGGAGAAATTGGATGTACTGTATATTAGATATGACAGGATCTTTAAGAAACTCTTCGAGAGACGGAAGGGGAAAATTCCTGAGAAAAATTCGCGGGAGGCTTGACATTTTTCATTATTCCTCAGCTGATCTGGCTTCGGAATCCATTGAAGAATATAGTACAGTTACAGTATATAGATTCTCTCTGCGACGATTTTCTCTGTTCAACGAAATGTTTTCCTGGTCCCAGCGTAGGAGCTCTCTGCTATTACAGTATATGTAAAGCCTCTCTCCAAGAACTTTTTTCTGGCCCCTAAAATGTCGTTGTGGAGAGAGTCCGCCTGTATGTTAAGGTGTCTTGATACTTCCAAACTTTAAAAAAAATCGTTCGGCTTTTATCGTGATTAATTTTTCGTGAACACTTATTTTAATGGACGTATGGAATCGTCCATTCGTCTTATTTTTTTCTCCGCATTAATTTTTCCTTGAAACGGTATTTCCGAAATCAATTCTCCCACGTCAGTTCCCCTCTGTCAAATTTTCTCGAGGTAGTTTTTCAATGGCCTGTGCTGATTCCCCGTTATCTTTTCTTGATTTTCGGTATTGTCTCTTATTCCCTCGACGTTTCCTCTCAACGGAATTTTCTTGAAGCACCCGTGCAGACGTTAGATTTTGTTTTGAATTTTTTTCCGAATGGGTTTCATGACTCTTGTCCAATTCTGATTTCAGGTCGAGATATTCAACACAACATATCGTATTCGATAATTGCGAACAACAGCCAAGGCGCAATTTTGTATTCAACTGCCGGAGAAGTGAACCCTATCGTTACTTTGGAGAGAAACCAGTTCAACTATAATGGCAGGTTGCTGTACGGAAACTTTACTACAAGCCTCGCTGCTGTTGTAATGAACGTGCAAAATACCCGCAACATTTTCTTCAAGGTTCGTGGAAATTTTGGCGCGTCATGATGTTTTCTCGTTTTAATTTTAACGATTCCTCCTCTGGCAGAATAATTTGGTGCGAGGAAATCAAGGTGGTCTTTGGGTGAAAGCTGATGCGTATAGCCGAGCAACTGCTTTAAAACTCTACATTTCGAACAGTTTCTTCACTGACACTCAAACGAATTCTGCTTTGGTCGTGAAAGGGAATCCTTCGGGAACTTATCAAGACGTTGATATGTTTCACACGTACATCACGCGCAGCAACTGTTCTTACGAAAATGTTATTTTGTTGGAAAAGGTAAGGAATATGAGAAATTTAGGTTTTCTTTTAAATTTATGATTCTAAATGTTGATTGTTCTCCATCAGGTGCTGGCTAATCTGACGTACAATTATATCCACAACAATCGCGGGCGCTTCATCATGAGAGTTGACGGCTTTAATCGAGTCCGGCTGCCGATTTTTCAAACGTTTTCACACAATGGGTTTTATTAGTGAGTCACGCATGCTTCTACATATGCTCGAATGATTCAACTTTTAATGTTTGTCTCGTTTTCTGTATAGCAATGTGGCATTGGACAGAGACAGGCCAGCCGTTATCGTTGCTGGAAGTGCAGGACAGCAATACGTTGACAACGTGTTCGTGAACCCGTATACTCCTCTGGAAATGATGACCTTGAACGTTTCAAGGTGAGTTTTAAAGTTGCTTTTTATTCAGAGTGAGGTTTTGAATTGATTTTGTACTCGGGCCAAGGTTGCATGTTTTTCTTTTTCTGTGATGCGTAAAATAAATTGGTGTTCCTCGTGTTTCGTTTTAAAATTTCCGTTCTCTTTTCAGTTTACTGAAAATCTCCACGTAATGTTTTCTTGCATTCATTTTTTCGGGATGCCCGAGTATCTTCTGCATTTTTTTTATCCTATGATGGATAGGATTCATAGATTTTTCTTCCTATACTGTCTATATACGAAATTTCGATTTTTATGAATGCTGTTCGTCAATTTTCTTTTTTATTGTGAAGTGTGCATGATTTTGAAGGTTATTTTGTGTTTTTATGCACTCCGTTTTGGGAATTTTTGCATGGCTCAATCATTGCCTGCTTTTGCACTGAAGGCAAGAGGTGAACATGTCAGAGTGAGTTTCTCTTTTTGCATGACCATTGCATTTTTTATACCTTATTTCACTCTACGTTCAAATTAAAATCATTCCGAATTTTTCTGAATGGAATGCAGTTCCGACGTTTGGAAAACGCCGATAGATGCAGTCGAAAATTGGTGGGGTTACAATCAATCAAATGTTGTCCAGGGAAGAATCAGGGATAAGAAGGACGAAGAGGACTTGCTGGAAGTTCGTTCAAATCCTTATAGAATGTCCAACAAGTGAGTTTCCTATCTGTCAGACTGAAAACTGATGATGTTCTATTCAAAAACTTAATGGCATTTTATAGAACGTTGCTGAGTGGAAAATGTCCACCTGGACACGTGTTGATCGGGGAAACGTGTTTCATTTATATCGGAGCTCCGGTGACTTTCGAAGAAGCGAAAGAGTTTTGCAAGGTTAGTCGTGGAAAACTTATATCCGTGTTTTCAAGTTAATTGACTATGCGTGAACAAAATATTTACGATGAATTTTTCTCTAATCGCAGATGGACAATTCCTCAATGCCTTATTTACAAAAGGACTACATTGACGTTTTCCGATACATCACGTCTCGTCAAGACGATTTCCAGAGATACGATTTTGTATGGGCTCAACATTACGATATTTTACGCTCGTGTTCAGCATTCATTGACCTGAGGATAGAACGCGTCGAGTGCCATTATCGCTTCCCATTTTTGTGCGAAACTGGTGAGTCAAATTTTCGAACGTGATTCCCTCGACTATGCTATATAACCCCTTATTGAAATTTCAGCATGGAATTCGGGATTATAGTGTGATGCTGTGGATGTATTTAATTGCAGATACGAGGATAGAAATCAACGCGTTTACGTGGCTCAGTGACGGAATTGCTGTTGCAGCCATATCAGCAACACTTTGCGCAGTTTTTGTGATCATGTTGTGCCTTGCGTTTTGGTTCATCAAATCAAGGCACCGTCATCAGGAGAAACTCGAACGTAGAAATTCCATCCGGGCGTCCATGCGATCGACAAGGTCCATTGTGTCTTCCACCAGCGGCGGTTTGAACGAATATGCCTTTAGACGACGTATCCTGCAGGTTTGTTATTTATCCTTGCCATTTCCAAATGCAGATCACTATGAATTGCTGCTCTCTTCTTCAACGTTTCTCCTTTGAGAATGACGATTAATCTTGGAAACGCCGAAAAAGTTGGATTGAGTGCTTTGTGTGAAAGCATGCACATCTCAATCTCGCATCTTTTTGCAGGATCAAAAATCGACGACCGGATCGCAAATCACCGGTTTGACGGGATTAACGGATTTAGCGAAGTTGCATGGTAGCATGGACTCCGTGACGGAAAAATCTCAGTTTGACTCATCGGTGGACGATAATCAATCATCGTATGAAACTTATGAAGCACGGAATCCAACCATGTCTTCCCACGTGAGTACAATTTTATTCATTGATACCGTAGAATTCCGTGACAACGAATTTCGTTTTAACGAACTTTTTTCTTGGTCCTGGAAGTTTTATATTGCAATATTGGCGTATGTTAAACATTTCATTTCAACAAACTCATTTTTGGCTGTAATCTCATTAAAACGAATTGTATTGGCCATGATTCTGTGCATGGGGCATATAGAGATTATTTGATGAATGTCGGAAAATTTGGAAATAATTGAAAGGTGCATCATTCCAATTTCATCGTATGAGAAAACTTTCTGCATAGGGAACTTAGCATTAAAAAAATATTCAGCCTGACGTATTTCTTGGAAATTCTTTAGCTCCATTTTATAGTGCATGCCTTTCTTTCGAAAAAATCATGTTAGAAAAATGATCCTCTATTCGAAAGGCGACAGCTATGAGTGAATAATTTGATTCAGGAGGAAGTGCAGCATTTCTACCAAATTCATTTTTGTTTCATCTATTTTTCAAGACATGCATTTGCAAGTGGAGAAAAGACTCGAAACTCTGTAAAATGGCTGTCACGCTACTTCTAATGAGGGATGCATTTTCTTTCAAATGCTACTGATTTTTGTTGAAACACTGTCGAATTACATAGCCCAGTAAGAGTTATTCATATAACAAATTTGCCAAATACGCAGACATTGCTCAATATTTGCCAAAATATTGCGGATTTCCGCATCTTCGTCCTGGTGTTGAAAGTTTGGTATTGTTTTCGTCCTGGCTTGATCATTGATTCCATTTGCCGTATTGAATTTTCATTTTTTAGATGACGATTGTGGGAATACCAGAAGTGCCTCCAGGCCAGTCCCGGAAACGCGTTGACGCGATGGTGCACCCCCATTTCAACCACAATCCCCACCTGAGCTACCATAACAATGGCTTCCGGGATGTATCCATGTCGACAGTGATGAGTCATAAGACCAACCATAATGGGCTCCACGAACCCGACGGTGAGCAGCAGCAGTCCAATCACGTAGAACACGACCGAGACTTGTGGGACGCCCAATCTGACTTGTCATCTTCGGCTGCAACGCCGTATTATTCGGGTCGTTCCACATTCAGAGCCCCGTCGGAGCAAGACTCGACATTCTCTGAGATGCCTGCGGGGCATCGCGGGACGATGAATTCGCATATGCCGGATTTCAGCAAACGTGAAGTCATTGGTGAGCACCTCATCTGTGTTACAATTAGAGACAGTATAATACTTTTTGATTTTCCTCAATGCAGCGTTCATCTAGAATAGTGTTCCTCGTCTTGGAGGTTTATCATTCCCATGTAAAGTAAATGTACGAGGGTTGGTTCATAAATTTTGAAAATTATTGAAATAGATCTAGCCGAGTTTCAACGAATCCAAATTTTTTGTTTTTACTTGCATAGCTTCATCATACGGCAACACGTCAGTGCAGCTCAACGTATTCTCAACCGATTTTAATGCATTTTTTTCATGCGATAAATGCAAAGATCAATATTAATAATTGCGTCAGTTATTGATCAAGCTGCTTTTGAGGATGGAAATGAAGCTGTAACTGTCCTCAAAATCAATTCCTTCATGATAATTCCTCACCGTCGGGAACATCCAGAAGTCACAGAATGCAATTATTTTTTTAGTTATTTTTTTGGTGAACAATTAAATCACAAAAATGTTTGAAAAAAAGTCGATGACGAAAAAAAATCCTGTGACTTCTGGCTGTTACCGCCGGTGAAGAATGATCTGAAAGGGATCTATTTTGAGGACAGTGACAGCCTCATTTCCGTCGACGGAAGAGCAGCTTGGATCAACTGACGCTATCATCAATTATTGTCAGTTTTGATCATTGGATTTATCGCATGAAAAAAAAATGCATTGAAATCAGTTGAGAATATGTTGAAAATCACTGAAGCGTAGCTAGATGATGGGACTATTTAATTGAGAACAAAATTTTGATTTTTTGTCAAATCTATTTCAATTTTTTTTTTCAACTCATGAACCATCTTTTGTATATGCGTACCATGCTGAATTGTGGTTGTGCTAATCATGACAGATTTTGTTCTATCTGAATGTGTATTTCAATAATTTTCTCACCCAATAATAAAAACGCATGATGTCCATTTTGTTGTAGGGAAAGAAGAATCGCCGCCTTCGCAGAGATCCCCGAGCTCGGCCTCGGCCAGATACGCTCAAGCGCAGTCGATCTCGACGTCGATCCGTCGTGGCGCCGGAGCTGCTTCCCCATATCGTCGTCCACCATCTTTGCCGCCATTACCGCCGACAATGGCGACGATTCAGCCGTTTTCCTCGATTCCCGTCAGTTCGGCGGCATCGACGGCAGCAATGCCGACGACCATCCCGAGTGGCCCACATTATGCGTCGACCACGTTGACGACTGAGTCTGGCACGAGTCCAGAGGATAGAAACGACGTCAACGGCGAAAGTAATATGGGGGCTAGAACGAAAAGTCAGCCGCTGGAAACGGCCATGTGATGAATGATTCCTGTTTTTATTTCCCCTGGATGCATTCCACGGATTCTCAGCATTTTTGTTATCAATGCTCGTTATTGTGAGGTGTCCGAAATGCTCTTCGCACATATTGGTCGCAGTGTTATTTTGAACGGCTCTTTGATATTCAATGGTGGGATATTAAGTTTTGTGTGGGCTTTCCTCGCTCGAGGTCCTTGTTAACCCCGTTTATAGTAAAGGGAGTATTTTTTCTTGATTTGTGAAGGATCGGATCGCTTTTGCAAATTTTGATTTGAAAACTCAGAGGAAATTCCGAAAAAAAGCAGAACTGTGATTCAAATACTGTACGACTGAATTTTGACAGGTGCAGAAGCGTTCTTTCTCTTCAGGATACTATTTCAGTCTTAATATTCCTCACGACAAAAATTAAGGTTGAATTGCTCGAAGCTTATGAAAGCTTAAAAAATTTGTAGAATCGAAAAATGTTCTAACTGTAAGACTCGTATGCAGACACCCTGCACCACAAAGGTATAAAGAGGAAAGGAAAGAAGATTATTTCAACAGTTGCAGGAAAAAGGTTATACTTAATTTTCAGCAACTGTTACGCCTCAAGGATTGTTTTGTTATGTGTTAAATTTTATACAAGGGCGGATCTCGATTTCGAACATTGGTAAATCTTGTCAAGTGCGCTTTATTCGTTATGCCCGTACATTTTATGTTCGCGTTTTCATCACCTCGTTGCTCGGGAAACGTACATTCCTCTCATTTACTTTTTTGTTTGCTTCATCGAGTGAATGACGATTTATGCATATTGCACTTTTTGTATATTCAGCGCGAACCTTTGGCAAATATGCCGCTGTACTGTGATCGCTTGACCGTACCAAATTTTTGTTGGTACTCGTCCTCGGGCTGAAATCAAATTTATTACTTGCATTCAGGAAGTTTATATTCTGTGCTTTTGGAAATGAAGCAGATTTTTTCTTGTGCTTATTCATTGATTGTCTTATTTTCTAAACGTGTTAAAGATTGAAATGTTTGACGTATCAAAATTACGGAAACGACCTTGTGTATATATTTAGGTTTCAACGACCTCTTCATGCCAATCAGAAGTTCCGAATCAAATGGTGATACGACTTATACTGTGTATAATCACGTGTTCTTTCTGCTTCGCAGATTTTTCAGCATTCGATTGAAGAAAATTTAAACGAGTTTTGCGTTTTCAAAAAAAAAAAACTTCCCGTTTATTTTCCCGCGTGCATAAAAAACTTCATAAAACAAAAAACCGGGTCAACATAATGATTCAATGGTGCAAAGACGAAACGAAGGAAAGACGAAACGTACTTCTCCACACAAAACAGAATAACGGTTTTTTCATAAACGTTCTTTCGTTCCGAAATTTCATCAACCGTTGTTCGTGATGCCTTCATTTCGCCGTGAAAACTCCTTGATTCTCGCGTTGATCTTCCAATCATCCAATGATTATCATCGGTTACTTTGGTTCGTCCAACGAAGCGGATTATTCTTCCGGACATTTGTCAGGTACACTTGGATTCGGTCGCACTCCTTGGATTCCTCCGTGAGCGTTTATTTCATCTCGGTACCTTTTGAAGGACAATTCCATTAATTATCTCGAAATACCATAGTTTTATATCGTTGGAAACTGAAAATCTCCTCTGTAAAATGCCACTTGATTTAATTTCACACACATTTTTGTTGTTGCGGAAAATGGAAAAAAAAAAATTCGTGTCGTGCGAAATCATTTCGAGTTGCTTTGGATTCTCGTTCGCCCAATTGAATTTTTCACATTAAACAAACTCATTATTTCAGAGGCATCTAAAAAATATAAACTTACAATTTCAATGGGGAAAAAACTGAAAATCTGCCGATTTTATACATTCACTCATGAGTAACGACGACGATGCGTCTCATCATAAGCCATATAGGTTCACAAAAAGAGCAATGTTAGATTAAATTTGATTCCAAAGACATGTTTAGCTCAAGTGTTTGAAAAAAAAAGAATATACTGTACATGTATATATATATTACTGGATATTTTTAAAATTACTGTAAATGAGTTGAAGCGGTATTCTTTGCGAATGACGCTTTGGAACTGCTGCACACGAAGGGGGATTCAAGAATCCGCAGATATATTTTTGTGACAAAATCTGCATGTGACGTGTCTATACAGTATACTTTTTCAGAATCATGCAAATATATTGCACAGAAAACAAAACATTGTTCGAAATTTGTTTGCAAAATAAATAAGCAAACTTGCACCTTATCAGATTCATGACACAATATGGTGGAGCGGGTTATTATGGTGTCGCGAAGTTTCGAAAAATGAAAAAAGCAGCTTAAGTCAAGTAAAGCGCAAACAAAAATTTTTTTGACCCATTTACTCACCTGTCCACAAGAGCCCGGGACTGTCTCGGATAATGACGAAGCATGTACTTGGCAATAAACTGGATTTTGTCAAAGTCATCCTGGGTGCAATAGCTGCACTGCGAGCGCCCAGCAGCCGCAGGCAACGCTTCTGCAAACACAATCAAAGAAAACCGCACCCCGAATTACACATACAGATATACTGTACTGTAGTTCTCACCACCATTTGCCCAAGAATTATAAAGAATGGCCATGAGACACGAAAATATCCCGAAATACATGAAAAGGAATAATGTTTTCTTCCATTTAAATAGAGAGCAAAAACGAACATTAAATAAAAACGCCAGTTCAGCGAACCTCGCGTACATAATGAATAAAAAGGGCCGGCGGCACAGAGCAGACTTGGCCTTGTAGTTATGCAAGCAGTTTGCTTCACCTTAGACAAACTTGGACGGTTACGAAACTGAGATTTCAAGGCTGAGCCAGGTGTTTGTTTCTCTGCGCTACATCCCTCCAAAATTAACAGAATATAAAAGAATAATACGATCAATGATTGCTCATCAAGTCAAAAAAATAATAATAATAGAACCAAGCGGACGAAGTACCGAATTATTTACACAAAAAAACAGTGATTCATCTTTCCGGCTCTGTTTATATACAGTAGTGACGGAATATTCAGGAAATGATCAGGATTTTTTCATGCATTTCAAATGAATCGAAGTTACGCAAATTTTTCCTGGCAACGTTTTTATGATTCTTACAGTGCTGGTGCAGTTGTTGAGACCTTGAATGTTTTCTGACATTATCCTATCCGATTTTATTCAGGAGTTAAAGAACCGTTGCCTCGGGAAGCACTTATTTTTATTTTTGCGAAATAAATTATTCTCGACTATAGGAGGAGAATAAAACGAGAAATATTTTATACGGTAATTATTCTGCAGAAGCAATTATATGTATTGTCGAAAATATGCTATACAACGCGGGAAAAAGTACACACTCAAAATCCGAATCCGCATATTTCATATCTCTGAAGAAAAAAATTTTACGAAAGGAAATTCAAAGAACGCACGACGGTTGTCCCAGTTGGACGCGACCTTTTATATTTTTAGAGTTGGTGCAATTGTAAAAAAAAAAAAAAGAATCACGACAAGGCTCAAAATGTTCGAATGTTCTGGGATTTTTTCGGATTTAAAGAAAGGTTTTTTTAATTTACTAAATGTTGATGAGTGAAAACTTTCCAGTGATCGCCAGATGGAGTTCTCCACCCGTGTCACAGATCTGAAAATTTTCCTGGTCTGTTGAAAAGTGGAAACATTTTGTTGTTCCACCGATTATATTCTTCCATTTTACATAATGGCTGAAACAAGAAAAATTAAATTTTTAAGCAAGCTTTACACTTTTTGCAGCACCCTGTGACATGGGCGCACGGCTGTTTTTTAATAACAGGAAAGTTTTCAGTTACTGCAGTAAATTGAAAATTCTTCGTTAATCCGAAAAAACTCCCAGAACCTTAAAACGTCATGGGCTATATCAGAATTTTTCTGTACCATCACGTACACCTAATCTGAAAATGTCAAAGGTCGCTTCCGACTGGGACAACCCTCGTATACATATATACGACTCAATATTCGTCTATACCTCGAAGGAAACTGCTGATGCCCTGGAGGTGTTTGGAAACACCTTGCGAGCAAGCACCACTGTCGGGCTCAAGTGCACATTCCACTTGCTGGTTCACGAACCTCGGGTTCTTCAAGAACTTGCAAATTGCCTTGTATGGGGGAAATTGGCGAAAGGGTCTGTCCCCGCCGCGTCCCGGAGCAGGAGCTATCGCAGCACTGATGGGATCCCCGCCGGGTCTCCCAGATTCAAATGGTTGCTGTTGACGATTGAATGGTTGTTGTCGCTGGGGGAAACCCTGGAATCCAGGTGGCGGTTGTGCAAATCCGAGACTGACGCAGCAAGCGAAAATTAGCACCAGTTTACGCAACATTTTAAGAAACGGGTAAAAAATGTGAGCTGGCACACCTGCGGGATATAAAAATGCAGTGTCGCGGAATCAAAAACGGAATAACTCGAAGTTGACCTTTTCACGTTTTGCGCACAATGTTTTATTCGTATTATAATAAGCTACGATAATAAATTCGATTCAGTTCCAATATTGATGGATTATTTTTAAATTCTTTGACACGTGAGATACTTGAGATCCCATCAGAATCACATTTGAATTGGTCCAAAAAATATTATAACCAAAGATGACCCTGATTTTATAGTCAGTCGTAATCAGAATTTTATAAAATAATAAATCAATTTTGAAAGCCCATGCATGCTTCAGAGATATATTTGAACATTCAGAAAATTAGACCAATTTCCCAAGAATAAATGACCACTGAAGGTTAAAAAAAATTCTTCTAAAAACTGCCCAAGGATTTTGTAAAATATTTTTTTCATTTTTCTCTAAATAATGTGTAACGCATTTTTAAAACTTGACCGCAACGTCGATGACTAATTTTTAAAAGTAATATTCAAGTAATATCGCATTATTTTTGAACAAGTTTGGCGAAGAGTTATACAATTTTAAACTCTCAAAACCCCCATTTGCTTTAATTTGCTCCGTAATGGAAGGTCGATTCAGTACTCCTTATTTCCAAAATAAATTCCAACATTATCGTGAAAACGTTGAAACGTAGAGAAAAACAGAGAAATGAACTCATTGTAAGCAATAAAATTACTTCTCAGAATAAGTAAATTCATGAAGAGAATATTCTGAAGGAAATGGGAATTCTTCAATGCCGCCCTATGCAGAACCCGTGAGGATATTGAATGACTGAAATAAATTTGAGGATCTCGTGACTACTGAATCAATTAACCTTTATAAATAACATGACATTTCCGAATTATTTTGGCAATTTTTATACGTGCAAAAATAGCGTAGTATCAATGAAAAAATCATGGTATTCCTGAGTCCTTTAAAATTCCTTTTCAACTGAAACTAACTTCACGTAAATCAATTTAGTACAATACATGTACCATAATTTGCTTGAAAGCGGAAAATATAACCTAAATTCAGAATCATGCTGAAAAATAAAGATGTCCTTTAACAAATTGCATTCACTTGAGCAAAAATATAATAATAATAACAATAATAATTTGACTTCAGTCCGTTTTTACCCGCCCAGAGAAAAATAAAAAAAAACTACGTTCGGTCAACTGCTATATGTATATAAATGTAAATTGAGAAACATAAATTTGAAGCACACCCGCTGGGCAAGGATAGGGGTCGTGAACTGAAGTCAGTGCAGACGAGTGGACGAGAATTTATACACAGAGCCAGCTCACACTTCCTCGCGATAAAAATGACAATCCTCATTATTTGCAATCAACGACTTTGTCCTTGACTGTTTCGGGCTCTTCTTGGAATAACCGCAATGTCATTGCAGGCTGTTTAAAATCACGTTCTCTGCGGTTTCCTCCAAAGTTCTTCAACCTATACCCCCTTTTTTTTCCCCCTGACCAACAGTCATCGCATCACCATCAGCAATATGAGAAAGGGGGGAAAGGGAAGCGTATTCGGGCAACATCGCACCAGGAAGTTGGGGTTAGCGTCGAAGAAACTGCGCATTTTCGTGAGTCAGGTAATAATAAGTGCCTTCCTTGATTGTTTCTCGTGCTTTCTATATTTACCAGTCTATTCGTTCGCCTGGAACACGCCGGGTCTCTTTAATCCGTCCTTCGTTATTTATTCTTACACGCGCAAAAAATTTTGAAACAGAAAGTTGCAGAATATTCACGCGAGCGGGGCACTTTTCGCAAGAAAGAATATGGCATGAATCCGAAACTTCGCTGGTTTCATCTGCCAGAAAGACGTTCATTTCAAATTTATATCACTGCGTCATATTTGGGGTGATTCAACCTACTTTGAAAATTGGCTTTGGAAAACTTTCTTATAACACGGCTCAAATTTTTTAGAGTTCATCGACACAAAGGCGAAAGAGAAAATGGCCGGATTCGCTTTCCAAGCATAACTTCGATTTGCAAAAATGCAGAAGATACGGAGATGTTTTTGTGTGAATTTTAAAATAATCCGACTGAATGCAAAACCTTATAGTTTTGTGATAAAACAGCAGAACTGAAAGGGAAAATAAATCGACTGGAAACTAACTCACGTCTAATATCAGTAAATTTTGGCAAGAAGCTGTGTTTTTATTATTGTCAATTTGAATCTCGATCATTAGATTCACGCCGTGCTTTCAAAATCAAAACTATGTATGGCATTCTTTATAAGTATACCACATTTAAAACTGGATTATTATAAAACAGCTTTTGGCAATTCAAGGATATCCGATTGAATTGTGTTGCACAAAAATATATTGAATCTGAGTCTATTTTTTTGACGGGTTATCGTTTTTCACCGTTTCAGCGAATGAATAACGTTACCCTGAAATGAATAAATCATGAAAGTTGCACTAAACTGCCGTGAACTGCTTAATTTAGAATTTCACTTCCAATAAAATGAATATGAAGTGATTTGTTGGGTGTCGTTGATGAACAACCACGATAAACGCTGTCAGAAATTCTAAGAAAAATACTGTATTCAATAGCTTCAAAAAGAAAATAATTTTCAAAAGTGAGGAGAAGAAGTAGGCGGAGATTTGCGATGAAACTGAGCATAATTTGAGGGAAAATCTCCAACGAAATTCGTGATTGAAAATCATCGAATAATTTTTGCACATTCGCGCTCCGTTTATTCTCGTCCAACATCATACACTGCTGCATTATTTCGACACACTTCTTCATATTATACTCGGAAATACTATATTTCAAGAAATCCACATACTTTATACGACATGCTAAAATATTTATAGTGTTTTTTTTCTCAAATGAAATAAATAAGCACAGGTTTTTCTCTGTAGAATGAAAGTGACGACGTTTCCGATGGAACACTGTAAACTTTTGAGCTACCCTGTCCTGCGCAGCGGTTGTATTTATACAGCTCACACCTCATTTTTCGCGCGCCTTTTTTCTTTCCCTTCGTCATCTCTTCCCCGCGTGTCCGAAATATCTCGTAAGTTGACCGATAAGCACACATCTATTTTTCTTTCAATCGTAAAAAAAGATAAGGTGGGGAGAGACAAAAAAAAACAATAATCGCTTCAAAGTCATCGCGACACGCGGTCGTGACACTGGAACAACGGATGCGAAATCAGCGCCTGCGGCGCGGAGGAAAATTCGTGTCCGAATGCCTCGCGGGACGAACTCGATTCGGACGCGTCCCGCGGGGCCGAGTATAGAGAGATCTGGACGATGAGGAAATCTCCGCTTCGTTTTGCTGATGAAATCCCGTTTCCGAATAATGCATCCCTCGCATGGCATTCTGCATATATTGATGCGAACTATACGAAGGAATTCCCCGAAACAAAACGAAAGAATGGGTACGATTCGAATTGAAACTGATATGCATGCCGCGCGGCGCGGGATATGAACACCGCGGCATCAGCAGCCGTTCAGCACACATACTTACTCGAACATCAAAATCCATCAGGCAATTATCCGTGCCTTTTTGTCTTTGAAATTGGATTCAAAAAGTCTGAAGGAAATAAGCATTTCTGATGGTGAATTTTTTTTTTTTTGAAAGTTACGAGGGCCGTTATAGGTTCATAAGTCTTGAGACTTTTCGGAATAGATCCAACGGAGCTTCAAAAATTCCTAAAATTGCTTTTATATATACAGTACTCAATTCGCCTCATCAATTGGCAACACTTCAGTGCTGCTCAACATTCTCTTCGCATTGCATTCCACAGTAACGCAATTATCAAATTTTCGGCATTGTTTTTGTCATTGGATTCATCGCATGAAAAAATGCATTGAAATCGACGCAGAGAGAATATTGAACAGCACTGAAGAGTTGCCAAATTATGGGGCTATGTGAGTAATAAAAAGAGATGTTCGCCATTGTCGGAACTGTGATTGGAACTGTTTCTAAAAGTCTCAAGACTTATGAACCGGCCCTCGTAGAATTATTTAATAATAAATATAAAAATAAATAAATAAAAATAACTGTGTGCGCGCATATCTTTCCATTCGTCTCAATGTACATGTATAGGTGAGTTTTACTCTAAATCTTGCTTCGAAAATTCTGAAAGAAAAAAGGCTCTTTTTTGAAAAAAATTCTGAAATCTGAACAGCAGCACTGTCATTATTAAAAGTATTCCTTTTAATTATCTAAAAGTATGTGCGATCATATCTTCCTATGCGTAATGCTGATTTTACTCGAAAATTGAAAACTCAGAAGGAAAATATTCTCTTTCATATTGCAAAAATATCCAATCTACTGATAAGAAATTTAAGGTATAGAATAATCGATCTAAAATTAGTTGCAAGCACCTCTGCATGGGTCCAAAAACACGTATAAAAATTTCAAGAGAAAACTCATTACCATGATAATGCAAATAACCATGCTTAGTTTTAAGCCATATATTTCGAGAATTTTCAAAACTCGAAGACGGATCTGAAAATGCATTTGCTGATTTCTTAGTAAACCCTCTCTTAAAAATAGCAATTGACAAGTGATGGTACATACCATACTTAATTATGTAGAATCAAGATGAGCAAAACATGTTCAATATTGTTCTAAATTTTGGGGGGAAAATATTATGCTGAACAGAAGCGCCACAATCGAAGTTAATTTATTCAAATCCCTTCTGAGTTCATTTCTTCAAATTGTTCTGGCCTTGAAAATTTCCTGGATAAAACAGCATCCAAAAGTACAGCAAGAATGGATAACAGAACAGTATGTGAAGGAAAAGTCAAATAGAAAATTAACTGGAAGCTGATCTTTGCTTTCTTGTAAATGAAAATTTTAATAAAAACAATATATGAACCTTCCTCGGCAAAATATATTTGAAGACGAGTCATCATCATTGAAGTTTTTCAGTTTTGTTTCCGCTTAAAAATCCTTGAAGAGAGATCGACTCGAAATTTTATAAATGGAAAAGAGTTTCAGTAACTTCCGAAGAAAAAGTACAGTCGAAGGAATCGATAACATACTCTTTTTCAACAATGATGGACATCAGGATGAAGATTTCAACTGAATATGTATGTATATTTTATTTTCAAAAGCTTACAAGGGTACAGTTTTCAAGTAAAAAAACAAACAAAGGAAAACCCTATATAGAACTTCCTTCTTGCAAAAAGGCAGCAAAAATGTATTGTATTTCGTTATGTGTGGTCAAGGAATTTATGAAAGCATCATCGTGCTTTCAAAAATTCCTCGATTAGCCATTATGCGGTCACAGAATTTGTTTAACACAAAAATTTAATGTGGATTCGTGCTGCAGCACGAATAAATTCGTATAAAGGAAAAGATTTTCAGAAATGTCTGAAACAAATCCTGCTGAAGAATCAATCATAAAATTTCAAACAACATCGAAAAATCGGTGCCAACACATTTTTGGAAAGTTGCTTTTTGAGGACTCATAATATATCAGGAGGAAGATGTCAACGTTTCTCAACGATAAATTTATGCAATGGATGATATGTAAGCTGTTCAAGAACAAAGTTTCCGATTAAAATGGGAGGAAACAATTATAAAAGGAGAAACCTTTAAATATTTTTCTTTCCCTTTTTATTTATGCAAATTCAACAAAAGAAATCGCTTTTTGCGATGCGTGACCCGAAATGAGAGCATCACAAAAATTTAAAAATGTGAAAGAGGTTCAGTAATATGTCTGAATAAAATTCACGACCAAAGAATAGAATGCTATACGTACTTCAAAAAGATAACAAGTTTTTTGGAAACACGCCATCATTGCAACGTTATTTTTCGAGGCCTCTGATGAATATCAGAAGGAAAATGTCAACATTTTTCAAGGAAAGATTTATGCAATAGCTTATGAAAGCTCTGTAAGAGCACAGTTTCCAATTAAAAAATGAAGAAAACAAGCAGATGAGGGACCTTTGTGAAAATTCTTCCTTTTTTTTCTTGTTTTGCAAATGCAGCAAACAATGTCGCTTTGTATTTTGTGATGTGTGACCGGGGAAGTTTTGAGAGAAGCAAGTTTCGACACCGAGTTCGTGACGCTGACAACTTCCGTTCCCCGTGGGCCGGACGCGATCTGACTCACGAGACATGCTCATCCTTCAGTGCTGGTCCTCAATGAGGCCTACCCTGTATTTATCCACTGATATTCAAAGGTAATGCTGCGCTTGGATCTTCACAGACTAGATCTGCTAAAATCCAAGAGCCTGCCAAAATCGACAGGGTCTATTTCAAGCGTGAATTCATCAACACAACATTGCATTGCAGGCTTTTCTTGTTTTAAATGATAATATCCATTGCTGGCCCTAAGCAATGAACACCACAAGCTACAATCAAATTGGATAACAAACCCGTATTTGGCTGCCATTTTGCCTGAAGCAAAACAACTTGCGCAATAAGCCCAAGAAAGTTGAAAAACTGGTTTTGCAGTAAAAAAAAAAAAAAAAAAACCTGAAGCCAATTGCTGCTTTTGATCAAAATGTATCCTACATTTGTTCTTCGTCTGCTCACTTTTAATCTCTTATTCATTTTTCTTCAATTTGATCCAATATTCAAGCAAAGTTTCCAAGCTGAAGGAATAATGCATCAAGTGATTTCTCTTCGTCGTTTTTTTTTTGCGGTAAAAGGTTCTTTCTTTCCTATCCGATAAGCTAGGAGATAAATATGCGCAGACCGCAGAGGGTACAGTATTTCAGCCATGGCTTTATTTATAAAATACCTTCTGGCAAGGATAGATACTGTGATTTTTCGAATGCTCAAAACACAAGGAAGGGGCACACTTAAATACCTCAATTACGAAATACGTTCTTACAATTCATGCTTCTTAGAACTTCGCATCAGAGCGCTATTTGAAACGAATTAGTATTCCGCATTAAATCCTGCTTTCATGCGTCCTAAAAAGGACGAAGAGATATAGGAAAATGCATAGTTATTAGTGCAGCTGAAATTTTATTAGATTTTTTCTTCCTTTACTGACGCACACTTACATTATTTGGTTTTCCTCGAAAAAAAAAGACCTGAAAATCAAAAAGCCAATTGGCGGCTTTGCTGCTCAAGGATAGCTATAACGTTTTAAAAATTTAAATAATGCATAACTGATCAAATAGACGCAATATTTTGGTGCAACGCGCCCTAATTTCCAACTGGTTAGACCTTTTCATAATTGTTTTTCCAGAGAATGCCATAAACATGCTGAAAATACTAAAATTTCCACATTTGTAAGCACAAAATCTCTGAAAGGACCAAGATCAACATGTTTTCTTCAGCCATGCTAACTGGCAAGAAACAGAAACATGTTTGAGAGGGGAATTATACATTCATGCTATATCACACAGTATTCAAAGAAAGCAACACTAAAATAAAGGGAAACAGCTGCTCACGTTGAAGTGGATTTAGCGCTGATATTGCTGGAAAAACTGAGTTCATCCATCATAGAGAAGCATTGTTCAAATACAGTTTAAATTCTCCAAGTTGAACTTTTCCCACATCAAAAACCTCCGCAATTGCAATTTTGTGTGAATTGAAGGCTGATTCCCAAATACCAATATGAATTCTAACCTTGCGAATTCTAACCCATAAGCTTAATTAGTAAAATTGTGCATGACCTTTGTGTAATTAAACTGGCCATTTTGGGATACATTTTATTTCATCTGTTGGGAAAACTTGTGCAAATTACTATTTTAATGCTTTCTACAAGGGATTTTGGAAATGGGCCAACAGACATTATACTTTCAGGGTACCAGGTCATCTGCCAGTTGGTCAATTCACGGTCATGCACCTGCCAGTCATCAATCGCCAGTTGGTCTAACCACCAGCCAGGGCAGTCCTTGGCCTTGCCAATCCCCAGTCCACCAAACTGCGGTCCGGTCACCCAATTTTTGGTGCACCCAAACAATTGGGTGACAAGAATCATGCTGATTCTTTCTAGAATTTGGTGACAGAGTGGTATCCTACCACAGATTTTTTTTTTCAAAATTTCATCTTATAAAAATTTTTACAAAAAGAAAAAACTCATCAAACCCAACCTAACTTAACCTAAACCTATCCTATCCTATCCTAACCTAACCTAAACTAACATAACATAAACTGACCTAATCTAACCTAACATTGCTGAAATTTTGAAAAAAAAATCTATGGTAGGATACCATTCTGCTCACTGAATTCTGAAAAAAAATCAGCATGATTCTTGTCACCTGATTGTTTGGGTGCCCAGACAATTGAGTGACCAAACCACAGTTTGGTGGGCTGGGGATTGGCAAGTCCAAGAAATGCCCTGGCTGGCGGTTGGACCAACCGGCACTTGACAACCAGCAGGTGCGCAACCGTGAATTGACAGACCAGCAGCTGACTGGACACGTACCTTCAGTAATCATGCCAGACAATCATTTTATTTGAATAGCCTATGATAATCAGGCCATGCCATACACAAGTAGAAAAAAAAAACGCATGACGAAAGTAAAATTCTTTGGAGACCTTTCAAATTCGGCCGATAAGTATAAAGGTTCAACTGCTGAATTTATAAGCTTTTGATTGGAAGAAAAGGAAAAAAAACCACTGCAGCAGTCGTTCTGCAGCAGGGAACTTCACTTGAAGACTCTATACTGCATATACGAGTAGGAAAGCCACGTAACAGAACGGTGCGATTTCCGGCTGAGATGCGGTTGCAACCCATGCAAATGCCTTCCCCCCTCCCCCGCGCGCTTCGCAAGGCTCCTACAAATGCAGCGTGTCATAATCATCATCATCGGCCGCCGATCTTTCCGCGGTGGTGCAACCGGGGGACCATTGCGTCACCGGAGCTGATGCTATGATGCTGCTTTGTGGTGCACACGCACCAGGTCCCTGTCATCGCGATAGGCGCCATCACCAATACTCAGGCCGCTTCAGGAGCTGAGATTAAATCGAAATCGGCAAGCTTCGGGGTGATTGTTTCTTGAATGCATTTTTTTTTCGAAATTATGATCGGATCATGGGTTTCATCTTTACGAAAAATTAAAGTTTGTCTGTAATTTAAATAGTTTTTGGAAAAAATAGGCAGGATGAAATTAGAGGGAAGTCATTCTTCAGAAAAATATAATGACTCATCCTATTTTTTTTTTCAAAGGCGGCTGGACAAGCTAAAAAAATTAATCCATTCCATTTTGAGGACCAAGAGAAATTATATTTTTTTCTGATTTGAAGCATTGTACAGGAACCACAGCTTTCAAATTCGACTTTCCATCATCCAAAGCTGTATAAAATATCTTTGACGAATTGCGGCGCTTTTTCAAATCTTGAAAATTGCTCAGGGGATTCTTTGATGTCTGATATATATTAAAATTTACAGCTAGTTATATCTTCAAAGTCAAACTTCGAGGGATCATCAACAAACGTTGATTTGTGGAGAGTTTGAGTTAGGGAATCCAGCCTTTTTATTGGGGGAAAGCTCAATAAATTCGAGGAAAATTGTGATACTCTGGGCTTTAAAGGGCTTCTTGAATGAATTGGAACTTCGGCAGGCTAGTGAACTAGAAATCATGCGCTCATTTTTAAAATTTACTCTTGCACTTTCTTACAAAACTCCTTTTTACATTTTATTGTTTTTTCTTTATTCTGTCAAGAAAATAATAGCCAACAATAAGCTTGACTAAAATTTGAGTTGTGAAGGCTTGAGAGCAAAAACCTTTGAGTTAGGGAGGTTTTCAATGAATCAACTAATTATTTCTTAAGGAATTTGGTGATGGGCTTCAACAGAATTTGACAGAGGGAGCTTTGAGTTATACAGGTTCATCTGTATAGAGGTAGTACCTTGCAATTTGACCCTATAGCACAATCTTGGATAGTTGTACCCCTCAATTTGACCATCCCAAAATTTAATGGTCAACTTTGCAGGGAGGTTGACTTGCAATTTGACCCTTGCATGCCCCACAATTCAAACAGCTCAGACCATTTTTTGAATTTTTGCGCGGTTGAATTTTTGAATATCAGGGAGTGTCTTGCAATTCAAGCCTAGGTCAGCAACAAAATTAATAGGGTTAAATTGCAACGTACCACCTGTATATGTAAACCCCTTAGTACATTAGGTGAAATCAGTGGCTTTTTTGTTTTGTTGCATGATCTCATGATTTGTGCAGTATGCAGTAGTACTTAACAAGATTGTGCTGATTAGCCATGGTTGCCAATGGAGTTACTTGAGAGAACAGCTTATACTCGTATATATTACAGCTTATTTGAGAGAATATTCACAATGCACATTTCCTTGCTGGCTGCAGTTCAGGGATATCTACATGCTGGGACTTTTTTGAAAACTGGTTGTGATTTCTGTGATTTTGTCATGTTGGAGTGCTAGCCTGCAATGATGTTCATGGCCCAAGACGTGGTTCTGCTGACTGCAATTGCTTCGGCCGAGGTAAAAAAAAAAAAGAAGCGTATGATAACAAAAACATTCACCTTATCATTCATTTCCCACACAGAAAGATAATTTTTGTATCATAAAATGATGTAACCTTGCTTTTTGCATATTGCAGTGCACGTCGAAGGGATCCAGAGAGAAATCTTTGAAAATTAGCAAGACTGCTTCGCTAGAGTGAAAAGAAAAAATTAGAAGGTTCACAATTATGCTGTTTTGCTGAACTGCATAAAAATAGCAGCTATACTGCAGTTCAATCGAAGGAACGCTTCAATGCAAATATATAGCATTTGATTGACTAGCTAAGCAGAAACCTTCGCAGAAAACATTCAGACACTTTGGAAAAAGCAACTGTATTTTTCTTCCGCACAATTCCATACATTCAAACTTTTTTATTCCAAGCAAAGCCAACTATCCGGGAGTTTAGCTGCTGGATTTAGCTGCTGGATGTTTTCCCAATATTGTTCGGAAAAAAATTAAGAATCTTCCAATCTGATCATGCAATTGCACATGAGTCAGGAATTCCGGATGCGTCTCCATATAAAAAAGCTGTTATTCCTCAACAAATTTCCCATTTTCCTCGGTCAAAATTGCTAATCAGTCGAACGATTGTCCATAAAAACGAATTCACCAATGCAATCGTACGCCCTCAAGATGAAAAACAAATCTCAACTGCTGCTGTTATGATTCCTTTTCCACGAGAAATGAAATTACTGTATTGCGTAACCCTTGTGATTGTCTAGGTCGCACATAAAAAAAAAAGGTGAAAAAACGGCGGCTGTTTTTCAATCATTGTCGTCAACAGTTCCTTAGCCGAGCACTGCGGCGCAGTTGGGCGGCGCACCGGCGGTGTCGGCGGCGGTTTGGGCTCGAAGACCGCCGTTGGCGGCGATTTGCTTGCTGAAGTGACGCAGCAACTTTCCGGTTTCCGGCTTGAATCGGGTGCGTAGCTCCCGGGCAAGGAAGTTGATCTTGAGCGTGTCGTTCGGAGAACAGAAGGAGCACCTGCCTTTTCCGAGTGCCGCCGGCAATGCGACTGCGTTTTTCATTTTTTTTTTCAAATGGAGCAAAAGAACAAGTTTATTAAAATTGAGACCGAAATTATTCGATTCTGCGTGAAATGGATTTGATTTTTCGTCCCCTCCCCAAAAAAAATTTACTATAGGCTTCAAATACCCAAAGTACACCACGAAATTTGCCGCATTTTCTGAGTAAAATAAAGAAGAGAACTTTCATTGATTCAAAACCATCCGTTTGAAAGGTGCTGTTTTATTCTCTATACGGAATAAAATGTGTATGTACTATACTGTACCACGGAATTTGCAGCATTTTCTGTGTAAAATAAAGATGAGCACTTTCATTGACTCAAAAGAATCCGTTTGAGAGGTGATGTTTTTTTCTCTACCAAATACAAAATGTTTGATGAAAATCGTGGAAATTGGAAAGAGTAGTCGTATTAAAAGGTCATCAACAGAGAAATTTGGGAATGGGTTATAGAGTCGATCAGGTCTTATTTTAGAATAATCCGTTTTAAAATAAGTCTTATTTTTGAAGCAGATATTTTTAAATCAGGTCTTTTTAAAGAAGGTGCTGTATTTCAAGCATATTGTGGGCTTTTCTTATCGAAATAAGTCGTGTTTTTAAAGAGGGTCTTATTTTTAATTGAATAGGTCTCATTTTAAAATGAATGCCACAAGTACCACTCTCTGATTTTGCATGCTTACGATTAGTTTTGCTTGATTCAATTCACACAACTTTCAAGATTTTAACGCGTTTTTTACTTATCTAAAATTTTTGAAATGGCAGCTTAAAGTAGAGTATCATGCTCAACGAAAGCTGGATATGCTGTGAACGAGGGTGATGTTTTCCATCAAACAGCTGTACAACATAAAATCTACTGTACATCTAAATACTGTACAGTAATTTATCGCGTCATCGCGTGTACGTTCTATACAAATATAGCAGAACTCGTACAATTTTTTTTGGCACTTAAGTTAACAAACATTAATTCTCGTTGAAAATGATGTTGCAGAGGAGCTACGTTGTAAGTTTTTTTCTCAAGTGGAGTTTTACGTTCAAATAAAACACCGAGTGGAGAAAAACTTCAGAATCTTTATTTAATTCTAGAGAAAATCCTTTCATGTAAATTATCTACGTTTTAAAAATTTTGAAAATCGATGAGCAAAGATTTTTAATATGAAAAAGTAAAGTAAATTTAATTCTCTTTTCCGATGTTTGTCCCACAAATTCATTATTAGCTTCCTTATAAATTTCTTTAAAAAAAAAAAAGCTGAGACAGCGACGAAAGTTAGCAGCGAAGAGAAAATAAAAACGACGCGTGTCAAGTTCTCAGCGATAAATTCTTTTCGCGCATGAAATTACTCACCTTGCAAATATTGGCGAATGTCGGACAAACCCTGGATTCCATTGCAAGCACCTGGTAAATCCAATGCACAATCCACGTACTGGTCTACTATCGCTGGATCATTCAACATTCTGCACATGGAAGGGAAATCCGGAAACTTGTCTCCTCCTTGGCTGTCAAATCAAAAAAAGCAAGGTGTCCCAAAATTTTAAATAGCATGCATAATAAGTTGCTATTTCGACAAGTTTAATCAAACGAAGGATTAATAGCCTCCCACAAAGCTCTTCGTAAAAAACAAAGTCAGGATAAATAACTACTGTATTTGATCAAATAACTTCTTGAAACTCAGGGTTACGAACAATACTTCGAAAAATGCCAACGAAAAATAAAAGCACTGCAAGTAAAACCCCAGAAGACAAATATAATTAAAACTCGCGAAAATAAATCTGAATAATGCCAAAAATTGACGAGCTCAAATTTATTATTTCAGATCGGTTTAGAATTAAAATCCGTTCTGTCGAAGGATGTTTTTTTTTTAAACAAGGCAGCAATGACAAAACTTTTATTTTATTTATTTTGGTAATAAATATGATGATTCATTCATTCACCACACATCAGATTGCGTTTCACAAATTCGTCGTAATGGACCAACTCGGCGTTTACGAAACCCGAAAAGTCGCTCAACCTTCAGCTCGTTTCAACTTCGCGAGGGCACCGAAGCGCGGAAATATTGCCAAATATTGCAAGTTTTATCGCTAATGTGTCTGCAACCGAAAGCCAAAAAGGCGTGGGAAATGAAATAAAAAAAAGGAAATTCCATCGTTTGAAAAACTCACTTGCTGAATTGAGGGCCATTCGAGGGACGAAATCCTTGCGCCTGCACGCAAAAGGCCGTCGCAGCCAACACAAACACGCCCAACAAAATCGACATGACGAAATATATATCCTCGACTTGAAAATTTGCACCGTCAAGACTTGGATTTGAAAAAGAAAAAATCGGAACGAAAAAAGAAATCCTTTGACTCGATACCTTCCACGATTCAAGTTTAAATCGGAGTTTGGCAAGCAAAGCACCCGGCTTTTTATATACACCCGATTTCTAACTGCTTCCTGTATTTCCCATGGACATGAGACAACCTTGAATGGCAATGAGTTGACCCCACGTTTTTATACTCGAGTTGGCGCTCGTTTGCTAATGAAAATAAGATGAAGCGATTTCAAAAAAACAATGCGAGTTCCGACGGCATGTATACGAGGGCTTGTGTTTTTAATCTGCCCAGGATCTGGGATTCGCCATTCACACAATCACTGCGGTGTGAAGCTGAAGTTTCTGAACTGAAACTGAGGCCTTCGAAAACACTGCGGAAGCAATTTATGCCTTGGTTCCAGGCCGAGGATCGTTGACTTTTCCGGGACCACTGAACGTGAGATTTTTGTGCCGTTCAATTTGTTCCCTTCAGCAAACTCCAGCTTTTCACAATAGAAATACACCCATTGCAGTCAACCGCAAAATGAGAGACATCGCTATTGTTTCAAGTTTATTATAAAAAAATTCTCCAAGTCGTGGATTAGAAATATTTGAATTGTTGTCATAAGTTTATTTCTCTGCAAAACAACATTCAAGGGATTCCAATAAGAAATTCAATTTTTTTGCTCCACATAAAAATTTCAATCGACCGGGTGTTTCAAAATATCGAGCAATCCATCTGATACAGAAAATTAACTGTAGGGTACATAGATGAAGCTCACTAAATGATTGAGTACTCAATTTAATAAAAAGGGAACAAGTCTCATTGATTTTTAGAATTATGCTATATTCATTTTTTCAATGCGCTATTTCGGTTTTGAAACCTTCTGCTGTTCAAGAAAAATTCGGCTTATTTGCCTTACATCCTTTCTAATTTTTTGCTCTCAATTTCATTGTAATTTCATATTTTTGGAAAATTTAGAGTAGCGCTAACTAATTTGTCTTAGCATCAATGCCCGTCCCTACAACACGAAAAAAATTTACTCCCATAAGGTTCAGAAGAAACATAATTTCTTGTCAATGCGTAAAAAATGATTCATTAGCTTTCTTTTGACAATATAAGCATGGAAGAAAATGTCTCTTTTTTCTGCGAATGCTGGGAAGTTCTTTTCTGCACTGCATTTTAAACCTCTTATCTTTTATGTTGCTCGATTTTCTGTTGATTAGGACAAAATAAATCAGCAAAAAAATAAAGAATTTAATATCCTTTTCAGAACAAGGGTAAGTGAGCCATTTCATCTTGTTGTTTAAAACTTCCGCATTAGATGTTTTAAAGACTGATTTGAGAAAATGACCAGGATCAGCATATTTACCAAAATATGCTGCATACTTCTGTCAAGGATTCTCAATGATCACGATGCTTGCTGGGTTTTGAGGAAAATGCTATTATCGATGATTATGAAGAAGTGCGAAAACCGTTTTCAATGTAATTTCTTGTCTGTCGTCGTATTGCTGGGAATCCACGATGAAATAAATATACGTATCTGAAAATTAGCCCTTATGAAATCGATCAATAACTTTCATTGCCTGCCCTTCGTATTCCTTTCGTTATTTCAGTGCACAATATTTTGAGGATACAGTAATTCTAGGTGAGAACTGTTTCTACGTGGATTATCTAGTGAGTAACATGATGACTAGAGCAAAAATGGGCAAAAAATAAGTTGCAGCAAAGAGGAAAATGAAGTAAACTTCATAAATAAAACGCGAATGCATCAGCTTTTATCTTGGCTTTCGGTAAATAAAAATCGTGATTTCCTGTTATTATGATCAATTGAATGAGGTAAGTTCTTTTTTTTTCAAGTAGTGGTTCCACAAACTGGAATGTACCACCAGCTAGGAACTGCAAATTTGCCGCCTGAACAATTGCCGAAAGAACCTCAGTGAATGTCAACAAAGGGCATAATAAATCTCAACGGCCTTCACGCAAACTTTCAGTCCTCTCAATGATTCCACCCACCATTAATTGATTAAACATCTTCCAGGCCAACTTCGAGCAAATAAATACCCTGATTAAATTGATTTTTGCTCAGAAAGTGCGACAAATTTACCTATAATTAAAAGAGCAAGAAAACAACATTTTCCTTCAAGCTATGTAAGTGACAAAATTTTTTTTTTTTTGGCCTCTCAGAACTTCAGAAGTGACTCAGACGCGAGAACCGAGAAAATTACCTCACTCTGTTATTCCCCCAGGGTATCATAAAGTGGGTGTGTAACATGAACAAAACACCCATTTTCTTGGGTTATTGCCCAGCTGTTTACTTGCCAAGTAGAGAAATTTACGACCGCTTGCAATGAGCAATAGCAGGACAATTTTTCTCCCTCTTTCCAAGAAGAATAATTCAAAGTCGAAAGCTGAAGCACTGACTTCCTGTATTCACTTTTCTCTCTAAAAAAGAAAACTTTAATACACAAGAAAAACACGCGGGGATTCCAGAGACCTGATAAACTGTATTTTGCAACACCTTTCTTCATATAACATGTGAATTCGAGTACTCATTATTGTACTTCGCAATTTTTCTCGGTGATGGTCATTGCCAAGAATTCTTGGAACATTCTGAAGTTGTAGTCCAAAGGGGCTGAAAATTTTCTATTCTAGATGCATGAAAATGTGTTCATGAAACCCAGCATTAATATACCATATTAAAATTAAAGCATCACTTACCCAAGCAGGTTTTTTTTTTTTGAACACGTTTTTATTAACTCGCTTTCTTGTCCGTTTGTTTGTCCGGATCAAATTTTGCAACTCAAATTTTGCTCACTTCCCGACTAGCTAGCAAGCTGAAA